>CAKAKR010063895.1:0-16503 GCA_916700685.1 Adelosebastes latens | reverse complement strand
CTTGACCTCTGACCTCCAAATATGTGAATGTAAATGGGTTCTATGGGTACCCACGAGTCTCCCCTTTACAGACATGCCCACTTTATGATAATCACATGCAGTTTGGGGCAAGTCATAGTCAAGTCATAGTCAAGTCAGCACACTGACACACTGACAGCTGTTGTTGCCTGTTGGGCTGCAGTTTGCCATGTTATGATTTGAGCATATTGTTTATGCTAAATGCAGTACCTGTGAGGGTTTCTGGACAATATCTGTCATTGTTTTGTGTTGTTAATTGATTTACAATAATAAATATATACACATGTTTGCATAAAGCAGCATGTTTGTCCACTCCCATGTTGATAAGAGTATTAAATACTTGACAAATCTCCCTTTAAGGAACATTATGAACAGATACAAAAATGTGTGATTAATTTGCGATTAATAATGATTAAATATTTTAATTGATTGACAGCCTTATTAAAAACAAACATTTTTGACTTGTCATAGCTGGAAGAGAACAGGTTCATTAGAGGAAATCCAGTCGTAGGGTTTTGGATGTTTGGTTCTGATTGACGGTTCTTTGTTGGATCCAGTTCCAAGTTGGCAAAATATTCCGGTTTAGATCCGACGCCAACACACCAGTTATCAAACAGTTTATTTCTCTTGTTAGAAAACAGTTTGGTAGCGGGATTCTCATTTGTAGAAGCCGCTGACAAACATTAGATCAGCTGCGCATAAATCACTTTAATTCCTTATTAATGTGCTCTCTGCAACATGCGACCTGTTTCTGTAGTCGGACGACAGAGCGGAGAAACGATCCAGCTGATCGTTAGTTTCAGGAGAAACTTTGATTCATATCAATATTTCTGCAGAGTTGAGTAATAACTCTGTGTGGGTTCAAGAGGAGAAACCGCATTCACATTACGCCGTCATTTGAGCCACTGTTGATGTAACAAATGTGAATGTGATGTACTACTAAACATGTGTTTCATAAGTCAAAACGTCTGTTGTTGAGAGTTTCTGTCTTACATGGAAATTGTGACTAAACGAGATTATAATCAGGGCAAGGAAATGTGTTTTTGATTAAAAGGGGATTTTTCCCAACGTTGTGCCTCCTTTCGAGGAATTCGAAGAAACTCGTTGAAGACTTTTCACTGGTAATCAAACAGTCTGTGGTTGTTGCTGGTGGAAGAATGTGAGAGTATGAGCTCAACATAAGAAAAGTAGATTGAAAGTTGGACTTCCTGTTTTAAAGAGAACAAAATAATGGTGGCGGTTTATTCTGCTAATGCACTCGGATAAGAGCCTCGAAGGTAAACCGGCGACTTGCGGAGCGACCTCGACATGCTTTTAGATTCCGCTCCGATATAAAGAACATCAAATAAACTCTATTATATTAACTTCACTTGTGCTCCTAATGAAATCACTATTTTTATCCCTTCGATATCAAAGTGATTTGTATCAGGGCCACCGTTTCCTCGGGGAAGGATGTGACATTTGTGAACTAACGATAATTAGCCGCACCGTACAATTTAGTTTGTGGAAAAAGGTTGTTGGTGGTGTTCAGGTGCGACCTTGGCTTTTTCTCCCCCGTCCGCCTCTGGACGTACACACCTCCTATTAGACGGCGTTTTGGTGCTACGAACCTGTTGTTAAAGCTGTTTAACGTTAATCCAGTCACAAAGTAGAAGCACTTAGCATCACTCCCTCTCCACACTGAATCATCTGTTACGTATTCTACATTTTAAAAGTCTTTCTTGCTCTTCTCTTTGGAGTTATCACACTCTCCTGGTTGTCACAGTTCCTGTTTCATGATCAGAGTTGTGTTTTTTTTAAATAAATGTTCAGTAGTTTGGGTAAAAAGTTGAGTTGTGACGACTGCAGTCCAGAAATGCCGGACTCTCGTTGGTCGACAGCATCAAAGCTGTTTGCAAAGAGCAGATTTCACCTCTATGTATTCACATAGAAACGCTCTTGTTTCTTGTATTTCATCAATGGGGATTAGTAGTGCTCGGGCAGGCTGTTCTCATACACCGTTCTTAGCTAAACCTACAAAAGGTAATGCACTGTAATTTGTATATATCCCACAAAATCAATTCATATGTAATCGTGAACCAGGAAGTATAAATAGCGACAAAGTCAACGTTTTTGTCACGTAACTTCCATAGATAAGTAACAACACTTTCGTAGTTATTTTAACCGAAACGTTGACGTCCGTACTTAAGTTACGCCACTTCCATGATTATTTTATGCCAAATGACGATCTTTTCCTAAACCTAACCAAGTTGTTCCCCAAGAAGACGGAAGTTTATTTTGATAAGCCTGTTTAAATATACGTAAATTAGCACGTGTTGTTGGACTTTCGTAGGAAAATGCACGGAAAATGAGGAATACGTTTTCGTAAGATATCATACGAACTGTTGCATGACGATACGTTGAGTATAGTAAGAAAAGGAAGTTGTCCCCTTACTCAAAGCCCTTTGGTTTCTGACTGTTGAATGTTGCTTAAAAATGGCAAAAAAAATCTTTGTTTATTGATTCGGAGGGGTGAAATGTAAAGGGAAAATCGTGCTGTAATGAATAAATGAATAAATGCATAAATACATACATAAATAAATAAATACATCCATTTAAAAATAAATATAAAAATGAATGAAAAATAAATGCAAAAATGCAAATGAATGCATAAATAATTGCATAAATAAAAAAATAAATGCAGAAATAATTGCATAAATTAAAAATAAATTAAAAAATGAATAAATTAAAAAATGATTAAAAATAAATACATAAATAATTAAAGGGGAAAATTAATCAGAAGAGTGAATGAATAAGGGAATTAATACAAAGATTTTTGAGTAAAGAAGGAAATTATAACATTATTATTATTTTATAATTTTATCAATTAATTAATGTCTACATTTATTTTAAATACCATTTTTGCTGCATTTAATGATGATTTATTTATTTATTTGTCATTTATTTATTTATTCATTTACTTTTAGATTTTGGCATGTTCTGTCCTCCATATATTTTTCATTGACGATTATGACATGTTTTTAGTGACTTTTGTGACCTGTTTTCCCTACTTCCGTTACGTTGTTTCCGTACATATTTACTTAGTTTACGTACTTATTTTAGGTGGTTTTGTTGCCTAAACATAGCGCGGCCTTTACTGTAGTTTTGTTGCGTGGCACGCCAAAAGGCTAAAACGCGTTCTCATGACGCGTGAAATGTCGTTGTACGCCTTCCAGTGAGATCGGGTCGGTCCCAGACCTGCAACTAACATCACAAAGAAGACGAAAAGAAATGACTCAATCCTCATCATACAATAGATGAATCAAAGCTATAACAACGAAAACATACAAGGACCGATACTGATAATAGTCTATTGATACTCGTCTCTTTCTGCTATAGAAGTCACATTCTCTACGTTCGTCCTGTTAAGGAAAAACAAATAAACCAGCAGAACCGCCTCCGTCGGTTTCTGGACTTCAGGGTGCAGATTTCCTTTTTATTGATAGAAGAACGTCTCCGGCCATCTTGTTTGGAGTGTGTGAGTTAGTGTGTGCAGCCTATAACTCACCCGCCATCTTGTTTAGAGTGTGTGTGTGTGTATGTGTGTGTGTTTGGCCGTGGTCGAGAGATGTGTGTGTGTGTGTGTGTGTGTGTGTGTGTGGTGTGTGTGTGTGTGTGTGTGTGTGTGTGTGTGTGTGTGTGTGTGTGTGTGTGTGTGTACATTTCAGCGTGAGGAGTCGGCGCTGTAAAGCTGCTCTCCGTCCTGCCGCAGCCAATGTCAACAGCCCAGCGCATAACTTCCCATGAGCCTTTTCCCCTAGAAGGTAACCGGACGGCTGCGGCGCTAGTCCATACGACTCTGAGTGTGTGTGTGTGTGTGTGGAGGAGGTGTGTATGTTTTTACACCCATTCATCAGTGTGTATCCATGCTGTGTGTGTGTGTGTGTGTGTGTGTGTGTGTGTGTGTGTGTTTCAGCCTATAAATTGTTACGCTGCGTGTGTGTGTGTGCATGTGGTGTTCGTGCGTGTGTGTGTGGACGAGGTGTGTGTGTATTTTTCGCCAGTGTGTATCCATGCTGTGTGTGTGTTGTAGCCTATAAATTGTTACGCTGTGTGTCTGTGTGTACATGTGGTGTGCGTGTGTGTATTTTTCATCAGTGTGTATCCATGCTGTGTGTGTGAGTGTGTGTGTGTGTGCATGTGGTGTTTGTGTGTGTGTGTGTGTGAGTGTGTGTTTACATGTTGTCTGTGTGTTTTAGCCTATAAATTGTTACGCTGCGTGTGTGCATGTGGTGTTCGTGCATGTGTGTGTGTGCAAACATATAGTGTTTGTGTGTGTGTGTGTGTCTTCACATGCGTGATGTTGTCTTGCTGGTTTGTACTCATGGGGGCATTTTTTTACGCTGTGTGTGTGTTTTGGTTTTAATGCACGTGCACACTCAGCATGAAGTCACACACACACACACACACACACACACACACACACACACGCGCGTACATCACCATGACAGCGTGCATACACAGTGTGTGTTTGTGTGTGTGTAAAGCAGCACATACCAGAACAGGTACTGTATGTGTGTGTGTGTATGTGTGTTGGTTCAGTGTGTGTTTGGTGTGTGTTTCCAGTGTGTGTTTCCAGTGTGTGTGTGTGTGTGTGTGTGTGTGTGCAGTAGAGCAGAGTGGCGTCTCTAATGCGATTACGTCCCTTGTCTCCGTGCAGAACTGATAAGGTATTAGAGGGCGGGCCGTGATGAGATTTAAATTAATTCAGCCTCCATTCAAATTCACCGTGAGATGAGCTGCTCCATTATTTGGCCTTCCAGCCACCACTCCTCCCTCCCTCATCCCTCCATCCCTCCCTCCATCCCTCCTTTCTCCTCCTTCCTTCCTCCTCTTTTTACTCCTCTTTTACTCAGTCTCCTAACAAACCTCCCGACTTCGATTCTCCCTTTAATCCTTCTTCCGTTCCTCCAGTAATCTCCTCCTTTTCTCCCCCCAATTCCTCCATTTCTTTTACTCCCTCCCTCCTTTTCCCCCCTTCCTTTCTGCTTCCTGCTTTCCTCCCTCCTCCTCCTCCTTCTCTCCTACCTGATATCCTCCCTTCTCCTCCTCCTTCCATCATTTCTCCTCCTCCTCTCCTTTCCCTCCCTCCTTAATTACTCCCTTCTGTCCAATTTGATCCAATCGTCTTCCTTCTCTCCTTCCTCTCCTCCTTTACTTCCTTCCTTTTCACCTCCTTCCTTTTCATCTCCTTTTTACCTCTCCTCCTTCTCTTCTCCATCTGAATCATCTCCTCCTTCTTTCCTTCCTTCCTTCCTTCCTTCCCTCTCTCTTTCCTCCATTCATCCTTTTAGTCCTTCTTCCTCCATCCATTTCTCTCATCCTGTCTGAATCTTTCTTTCCTTCCATCCTTCCTTCCTTCATCCTCCTTTCCTACTCCCTCCCTCCTCTCCCCCTTCCTTTCTGCATCCTGCTTTCCTCCTCCTCCTCCTCTCCTATGATATCCTTCCTTCTCCTCCTCCTTCCATCATTTCTCCTCCTCCTCTTCTTTCCCTCCCTCCTTAATTACTCCCTTCTGTCCAATTTGATCCAATCGTCTTCCTTCTCTCCTTCCTCTCCTCCTTTACTTCCTCTCCTTCCTTACTTTCTTCCTTTTCACCTCCTTCCTTTTCACCTCCATTTCTATCCTCCTGTCCTTCCCTCCATTGTTTTGTCTCTTCAGTCCTTCTCTCTCCTTTTTCTCCATTCATCTCCTCTTTACATCTCTTCTCCATCTGAATCATCTCCTCCTTCTTTCCTTCCTTCCTTCCTTCCGTCCCTCTCCTTTTCCTCCATTCATCCTTTTAGTCCTTCTTCCTCCCTCCATTTCTCTCATCCTTCCTTCCTCCTCCTTTCCTACTCTCTCCCTCCTCTTCCCCCTTCCTTTCATGCTTCCTGCTTTCCTCCCTCCTCCTCCTCTCCTACCTGATATCCTTCCTTCTCCGCCTCCTTCCATCATTTCTCCTCCTCCTCTTCTTTCCCTCCCTCCTTAATTATTCCCTTCAGTCCAATTTGTTCCAATCGTCTTCCTTTCCTGTTTCCTCTCTCTCCTTCCTTCCTTCCTCCTCTTTCTTTAACTCCTCTCTTACTCTATCTATCTTAGCTTTCCCTCCCTTCATTTCCTCCCTCCTCCTCCTCTCCTACCTGATATCCCTCCTTCTCCTCCTCTTTCCATCATTTCTCCTCTTCCTCTTTTGTCTCCTCTCCTTCTCCTCCCTCCTTAATGACTCCCTTCAGTCCAATTTGATCCAACGTCTTCCTTCCCTCCTTCCTCTCCTCCTTTACTTCCTTCCTACTTTCTCCTCTCTATCTCCTTTCCGCTCGTCTCCTTCCTTTTCTACATTCCTCTCTCCTTCTTCTTCACCTCCATTTCTCTCATCCATCTCCATCATAACCTTCTTCCCTCCCTCTTTCTTTCCTTCAATCCTTCACTCTCCTCCTCTTTCTCTCTCATCCATCTGATTCATATCCTCCCTCCTTACTTCCTCCCTTGAAATCTGATTCTTCTTTACCTCCATTCCTCACCTCCTGACTGAATCTTTCTTTCTTTCCATCCCTCCCTTTTCTCCCCTTCAATCCTTCCTTCTCCTTTCCTCTATTCATCTCCTTTTTTCCTCTCCTCCGTCCTTACATTCCTCCTATAATTTCTCTTCCTCCTTTCCCATTCCCTTCCTTCCTTCCTTCCTTCCATCCATCCATCCATCCTTCCCTCTCTCTCTCTCCTCCATTCATCCTTTCATTTCATTATTTTTCATTCATCCTTTTACTCCCTCTTCCTTCCTTTAATCCCTCCTTCTTACTTTCAATCCCTCCTTTTCCGTTCCTCCATTCCTCTCCTTGTTACCTCCTGTCTCCTCCCTCCCTCCTTTTCTGTCATCCGGTCTGAATCTTTCTTTCCTTCCCTCCCTCCTTTCGTCCTTGTCTCACCTCCTCCGTTTCTCTCTTCATTCCTTTCATGCATCTGAAAATCTTCTCCTTCTTTCATTCTTCCTTTTAGTCTTTCTTTTCCCCCTCTCTCTTATCTGAATCACCTCCTTCCTCCCTTCTTTTTCTCCCCTTTTAATCCTCTTTCCTTCAATTCCTGTTCTCCTAAACCATCTTTTCCTTCCCTCCCTTTTTCTTCCTTTCTTCCTCCCTCCTTATTCCTCCCTTAAATTCTGATTCTTCTTTACCTCCATTCCTCTCCTCCTATCTGAATCTTTATGTCCACCCTTTCTTCCTTCCTTCCTTCTCTCTTTCCTCCATTCATTCTTTTAGTCCCTTTTTCCTCCCTCCCGCCATTTCTCTTCCTTTTCTAACCTCCTCCCTCCCTCTTTCTTCCTTTTAGTCCTTCTCCCTTCTTACCTCCAATCCTCTCTCTCTTATCTGAATCGCCTCCTCACTTCCTTCCTCGTTCCTTCACCTCCTTCTTCCCTTCTTTTTCTCTCCTTGTAACCTTGTAAACATTCCCTCTTTTGTATCCTTCCTCTTCTCCTTCCTATCTTTTCTATTTCCATCCTACGTAAACCATCTATTTCCTTACTTCCTTCCCTCTTTTCCTCCTTTCTTCTCCTCACCCACCACCCACCCAATCCTTCCCAATCCTTCCCTCCTTCCCTCCTTCCCTCCTTCCCTCCTTCCCTCCTTCCCTCCTTCCCTCCTTCCACTGGTGTAGCTCGTCTTTAACAGAACATTTAACCAAATGGAGTAAAGCTTAGCCTATTAGAATGGGCAGCTTAGTGTGTGTGAGCATCCCTGCGTGCTTCCCATTGCTCGTGCATGCATATTAATGTGTACATGCTTGTGTTTCTCCATGCCTCCTCCCTGTGTGTGGGTGTGTGTGTGTGTGTGTGTGTGATTAAAACCAGCCACTGTTCAGGGCCGTCCTCCGCTGTGAGCAGCCCGCCGTTTTCGGTCAAAATTACACAAACCGCTCAGTAAATAAAGAAGAAGACTCGGCAGGTTGTGGTGGATTTTTCAGTGAAAATATTCCAAATGGAGGCTCATAGTGATGCACCTTTGTTTGTTTTTATTCCAGCAGAGGGGTCAGAGGTCACAGCTCAGTGTCCGGCTCAAGGACACTCGGCAGGGACGGACTCGCGGCCCACAGCAGCCGTTGAACCTTTGACCCTCCAAAAATGGGCTCAAAATGAGTCCCCCCCCCCAACATTTGGGCTTCATTTAGGAGGGATTGGCTGCGACAATTAGTAAACGACTCAATTTGCATATTCATAATCACTTTATATTTTGATTAAAATAGCAGCAGCGAGCCCAAAGAGAAACCCTCTCAAGCCTCCAACCCCCGAGCAACAGCTGGAGACTCGGCGCCAACACCTGGAAATCAAACATTTCTTAAAGCAGGTTAACAGGCTCATTACAGAGAACACCAGCTACTAGTACACACCGTACTTCCTGAGAACATTGACCTCATTAACCTGAACCCCACGGATCTTATCGACAGGAGTCACGACAAACACACCTTAACTTTATTGTTATATCAAGATAAAAAAAAAAAAAACGAGGCAATGCGCATTAATGATACACAGGATTCTGATAGAGGAGACCAGGGTGTTCTCAATATTTCCATCTGGACAATTTATGGGAAACATGGTAGTTGTGACACTTCTTGATTGCAGTTTTGATTTTAAAGAGTAACAGCAGTGTTCAATTTGGCTTCATACATGGGTTAACTTCCGTTTCTGAGAAGTGAAGCCAACGCTGAAGTGCCTTTAACCTGCATTCTCTAACAGCCAGCAGGGGGCGACTCCTCTGGTTGCTAAAAGAAGTCTCATTGTATAGAAGTCAATTAGAAAATGAGCCTACTTCTCACTTGATTTATTACCTCAGTAAACATTGTAAACATGAGTTTATGGTCTCAATCACTAGTTTCAAGTCTTTTTCAATACAGCATGATGTTCATTTAGTAAATTATGGTCCCATTTAGAGTCAAATAGACCATAAAGCAGGGTATGCTTTAGGGCGGCGGCCAAAAACTGAGATGGGGATGGACAAAAACCAAGATGGCAACGGGTAAAAACCAAGATGGTGCGGCCAAAAATCAAGATGGCGATGGGCAAAAACCAAGATGGTGTCAGCCAAAAACCATGATGGCAACGGCCAAAAACCAAGATGGCAACGGGTAAAAACCAAGATGGTGACTGCCATAAATCAGGATGGCGACGGGCAAAAATCAGGATGGCGACGGACAAAAACCAGGATGGTGTCGGACAAAAACCAAGATGGAAATAGGTAAAAACCAAGATGGTGTCGGACAAAAACCAAGATGGAGTCGGCCAAAAAACCAAGATGGCAACGGGTAAAAACCAAAATGGTGATGGCCATAAACCAGGATGGCGATGAGCAAAAATCAGGATGGCGACAGGCAAAAACCAAGATGGCGACGGCCAAAGACCAAGATGGCAACGGCCTAAAACCAAGGCCTATGGAAAGAGGCTGGGTCTCGCGTCATCAAAGCGTCATATCTTTGAAGGGTACAACACATGTGCAGTAAAAATCTGGTCTGCACTCGCCGAAATTGAGCCAATCGCAATGCACGACCGCAGCTTCAGTTACACTGCGCATATGTCATATCCCATAGCCCAAGACCCGTGTCTGCCCGTGTCCAAGCCTCCTTCCATACGCCTTGCATAAACCAGGATGGCGTCGGACAAAAACCAAGATGGTGATGGCCAAAATCCAGGATGGCTAATAGATAATAACGTGTAAACCCCAAATCGTTTTAACGCCAATACCTTCTTTAACGCATTAATGCAATCAATCTTTCTTGAGGTTGTAGTATGTTCAGAGTGAAGATACTTTCCCTTGACCTCTGACCTCTGACCTCCAGATATGTGAATGACATGTCCACTTTATGATAATCACATGCAGTGTCGGGCAAGTCATAGTCAAGTCAGCACACTGACACACTGACAGCTGTTGTTGCCTGTTGGGCTGCAGTTTGCCATGTTATGATTTGAGCATATTGTTTATGCTAAATGCAGTACCTGTGAGGGTTTCTGGACAAAATCTATCATTGTTTTGTGTCGTTAATTGATTTCCAATAATAAATATATACATACATTTGCATAAAGCAGCCAACTTCCATGTTGATAAGAGTATTAAATCATCCATTTATTTAGACTTTCAGACTTGTTTGTGAATGCTGAATAACATCATAATAATGAACAAAGACAACGTTAGTAAAATATTTCATATTGAGTTCCTGAATGTGGCTGCAGCTCGTCGGTCCTGAGCGTTTCCTCCTGTCATCAGACGGTGATGCAGGTGTTTGGTATGAGCAGCCTGTTACATTAAAATGAAACGGGGATAAAACTGAGTGGAAAAGAGCAAATGTGTGTGTTTTGTCACCGACCTCGTGTTTCTCAATTTGTCTTGTGCTCCTCCCCGTGATTCTCCCCCAGCTCCCCCTCTCTGTTTCCCTAATTGCTCTCCTCTCTCTCCCCTGTCTTTCTTGGTGCGGTCCCGTCTCCCACCCAGAAACCCACATTAGATTCGTTGCGATGCAGCTCCACGCCCCGCTCACCGGTGATTATTTATTCTCCTTTTCATTTTCTTTATTTAACTTTGATTTCCCCCGGTTGGTTCTTTGAGATTGAGTGGGGAGCATGGAGAGGGTCTTCCACTGGAGCGCTCCGGTTCAAGCCCCCCCTATATAGGCAAACCTCCTTGCTCAAGGGCCCTTCAGCGAGGCAGTGAATACCTACTTTGACCTCTGACCTCCTTGTGCCGGATTAGGGTCAGCAGAAGGAGAATTCAGTCCTGTGTGTGTGTACGGAGAGAATAGATGACGGAGACGGGAAAACTAGCAGAAATCAATGCAATCAGAGCATCGGCAATATCCGATTGATTCAAACACGAATTAACAATATTCAGCATCCTAATATTGCCATGGCAACAGAGTCTAGGCAGACTGCAGAAGCCCAGCAGTAAACAAGATAAGGTGTGTGCGTGTCTCGGCATCCCGGCTAATCTCCGGCACGCATCTCTCTCAGGTTTCTCATAAGCGAGATAAGAGCTTGTCCAAGTTATTGCCAGAAAATATGTTCATACGCAGCCAATCAAATCAAAATAGACCTGAACGTCTCAGGTAATAATTGGATATTGATTCGAGTTAATGCGGGCAAAGAAAGCTCACAGTCTGCAACTTGTTGAAGAATAAGTTTAAGTGTAAAGTGATCCTGAAAATATCTAGAAAATAAACTTAAAATATTCAGAATTTCAATCAATATGTTTTCAATAAACAGCTCTTCCTCACTGGTTTCACCTCGAAATGATTTTTTAAAAAAAGCATCTAAAGTGATGAACTATGGAAGATGGAACCTGCCAAAGTAAAGAATAAATGAATAAATAAATAAACGACTTGATAAATAAATAAATAATTTTATCATTGTCATTAAATGTAGCAAAAATAATATTAAAAAATAAATCTAGCCATTAATTAATTGATAAAATGTGACATAATAAATAGAAAAAAATGCAAAAACAAATAAATAAATAAAAAATAGTTGCAAAAATAAATATATAAGTAAACAAAAGGGAAAATTAAATCGAAGATTATAATTAATAATATATAATAATAATAATAATAATAATTAATGATTGTTATATAATAAGAGTATTAAATACTTGACAAATCTCCCTTTAGGGTGCATTTTGAACAGACAAAAAATGTGTGATTAATTTGAGATTAATCGCGATTAACTATGGACAATCGATTGACAACCCTAATAAAAACTCAACTAAAGTACAGATACTCCCAAAAAATACTAAAATACTGTAACAAAGTATTTTTACTTGATTTGCACTGAACCACTAACTTCAGACACAGATCCTCGCAGCCAAGTGAGTTTATTTTTAATCAGGTTTTTAAATCCGAACCAACACATGAAAAAAAGCTGCCATCATCCAGGTGATTTAGCTCAACATTCCTTCTCTTCTCGTGTGGACGTCGTATATAAGCAGCGTGGCCGTGACTCCGCCTCGGATCCAGACCCACAGCGTTGTAAAAGCGGCTATAAAAGACAGAGTGGAAATGGAGTAACGTGAAGGAATAAATCTGGTCTGCAGTAAAGCACCGTGACTGATAAAAGTTTATTAGAAGTCCTTTTGTGGAGTCCTGAGCTTTTTATTTTTTCCCCCTCAGCATGGCTCCCTCCACACCCGGCTCCAGAAATTTTTCTTGGCAGGCCGTAGAGGCCCTCTGAGGCAGCATTACAGCCCATGTGACAGTAAAACCCTCCAAAGAAACCAATACTAATGGAATTCTCTCCGGCGAGGTGGCCCATCCTGCCTATTCAGATGAAGAGGAGGAAGCCTTTTCTTTCTCTCCCCCCCCCCGCGCCGCGGGAAGAATGCATCACACCCCCAGCAGCGCTTTTATACGCACCAAGTACCATCGCTGGACGGTTATTTACATTTACATTTGCATTTTGGGCAGTCTTATCCGGAGCGGCTCACAATGAGAGCAGTCGTAGATGAAGCTGGAATTCCTCGAGCAGCAGGAAGGAAGATATTTCTGTAAATCTGTGAGTGAGCGAGTCAGAGGGAAGTCCTGGGTGGAAAAGAAGCAACAAGAAGCAGACGGATCGGGTTGTTGTAGATGATTAAAATGAACCTGATTGAAAGTATCTAAAATATATGGATAAATTAACTGGAGTCTGGTTTTCTCTCAGTACTGCTCCTAACACGCAGCACCTAATGCTTAAAGTTATACATTACATGGCCAAAAGTATGTGGATAGACTATAAACTGTATATAAACTGTAAGAAGTGGACATAGTCACCATGACAACACCCACTGGTTTGTGGACTGCCGTTCTGAAGCCTTAAGTTTGGCATTTTGGCCGTCTCCATCTTACTTTTTGGCCATCGCCATCTTGATTTTTGGCTGTCGCCATCTTGGTTTTTGGTCGTCGCCTTCTTGGTTTTTGGCCATTGTCCACTTGGGTTTTAACCATCGCCATCTTACTTTTTGGCCGTCGCCTTCTTGGTTTTAGCCATCGCATCTTGGTTTTTGTCCGTCGCCATCTTGGTTTTTTGCAACCAGAAGTGACATGAGAGGGTGGAGCTCAGTACAACTGAACGCTGAATAAGATATTTTCAGGCGACCAAAAACGTTTCTCTAAATGTAGTTAAACTTCATCTTGCCATTGTTATCTCAGATCGCAGTATATTTAAGCCATATTTTACTTCTGTAATCTGTTGATAGTTTTGTTTTATCCATTGCCTGATTTTGTATTGTTTTGTCTGCAGCTTTTTATGCTCGCAAAAGGAGCATACCTGGTTAAATAAGGTAAAAATATCATTTGTGATGAGGTGCGGGTCAGCTACCTCTCGTCGTGTCTTCATATACAGATACAGAACAGCTTGGTGCAGAGGAATAACTCAGAGAAGAAGGTTTAAAAGTGTGCAGCAGCATGAATAATGAGAAAAGTCTATTTTGTGCAGCAAGACATTGAGGTGACAGTTAACAGTCGTGATTATTGGTTTCACACAAAAACTCAATATTGTGACAATTTGAACTCACATTTAGAACAACACGTGTCAGTATTTTACAAGTGAAGTGAAAAGTGTTGAATTGTCTCGCCTGTATACTATTTAAAATACCTTTTCATCAGCATGCACTGCTGGCTGCCTATGGCTGAGCTTATCCTATAAAAGACAGGCCACAAATAGAATGATTTTTAGAAAGTTCTAAGTCCTTTTCACTAAATCCCCATAAAGGATTTGTCATTAAAATGTGCCATTTGGTGGAACCTTTTATCCAAAGCGCCTTACAGGACGCTGAGTGCATACGTTCTCAGTAATGGTAACCTTTAGTGTGGCCTTCTTCACGTGTTCTCACCTATAAATAACAACAATAACTGCATTTTCTGTACCTTATTTATGCACTATTTATCATTGGATGTTGCTAGACTGGTTAGCTAAAGGCTTAGCTTGGAGTCTGCTATCACTCAATAAAAGAAATGCTAAAGTGTTAGCATGCAGTCTATCGTCACTCGATACAGCGAATGCTAATTTGTTGCTGCTAACGTTTACAGTACTCAATGATTTACTATTTATTATTTATTAATTTTTAAATATATGTACTTATTTTTGCATTTACTTTATTTATTTATTTTTAAATGTATGTATTTATTTATTTCATATTTATTTTTAAATGTATGTATTTATGTTTTTAAGCATTTATTTATTTATTTATGCATGATTTTCCCTTTGCATTTCACCTCCTATTTATTTCCCCAAACATATTTATCTCTATATTCTTTTCTTTATACTTTTATTCATACATTTGTTTTTTACATTTCTTCATGGCATATTTATTTATTTATGGAGTCATTTATTTATTTATTCATTTATTTTGGCAGGTTCTATCCTCCATACATTGACATCTGGCTCAAGTGTATGGAGGACGGAACCTGCCAAAATAAAATAAAAAATAAATAAATGACTCAATAAATAAATAAATAAATAAATAAATAAATGTGCCATGAAGAAAAGTAAAAACAAATGTTTGAATAAAAGTATTAAGAATATAGAGATAAATATGTTTGGAGAAATAAATAGGGGGTGAAATGCAAAGGAAAAAAATCATGCATAAATAAATAAATACATACATTTCAAAATAAATAAATAGAAAATAAATTCAAACATAAATAAAGATAAGGATAAATACATAAATAAATAAAAGTTGAAATTAAACAGAAGATTAAATAAATTAATTTAAATTAATACAAAGGTAAATAAATAAAAATTAAAGCAGAAATATCAATTTATGTCACATTTTATCGATTAATTAATGGATACATTTATTTTCAATATTATTTTTGCTACTTTTAATGGCGTACTTATTTATTTATTGAGTCATTTATTTTTTCATTTATTTTTGATTTGGCTGGTTATGCAAAAATGTATTAATTAATTTAAAAATTCCTAAAAATAAATACATGAATAAATAAAAGTGAAATTTTACAGAAGAGTAAATAAATAAGGGAATTAATAGAAAGGTAAATAAATAAAAAAGCAAATTATGTCACATTTTATCATTAATTAATGACTGCATTTATTTTTTTATATTATTTTTTGTTACTTTTAATGACATTTATTTATTTATCGAGTAATTTATTTATTTATTTTTGATTTTGGCAAGTTATGTCCTCCATATAATTCAACATAGCTTATATTAAAAGTCTACTATCACTCATATGTATAGATATATATGTTGACCGCTGGGCCTGTAAGTGTTTCTGTTCCTTTAACTCACGTTTTATGTCTTCCTTCGTGACATGTGCTGTGAAATGACGTGAAGTCGAGGCCGTGACGCGGCGGCGCAGTGACTGTTAGCATGGACGGGCTGCACTGACCTATATACAGCTGAATATAAGTCTGCGTCGGAGCACAGAGTCTCTCCCAGGCTTATAGCAGCAGCTCACGGCTGGATGGAGGCGGCGCCGTGTTAGCTGAGGACACGTGAAGACACACACGTCCACATATGGAGACGTTCATGCACGCGTACACTCGGAAGTACGTACACGTGATGTGAGGACACGGGAGGCTAAACCAGACAAAGTCACACACACACACGTATAGAGGAAGACACTTTTATACACACATGAAGAAGAGAGAGGAAGACACTTTATAAACACATGAAGAAGAAAGAGGAAGACACCTGTAAAAGGACACACAGAGCGACTACCTCATGCATGTTTTATTGACCCGACTCGCTCTCTTTCTACACCTCCTCCGTCTCGCCTCCTCTCATCCCTCCGTCTCTCTCTCTTTTCATCTCCCTCTCCCTTTAATCTGCCTCCTCTCCTTTGTCTCTCCTCTCCTCCTCCGTCTCTCCCTCTTTCACCTCTTCTGACCTCTCAGAACAGAACAGATCAGCCTGACGGCTCCGAGGAGACGAGACTCCCATGATACCACTTCCTCTCTCCCTCTCTCCTTATGTCCTTCTTCTCTCCCTCTCTCCTTATGTCCTTCCTCTCTTTACCCCCTTCCTCTCCTTCCTCCTCTCTCCTTGTGTTCTTACTCTCCTCCTTTATCCTTATCTTTTCCTTTTTCTCCTCCTTCTATCTCTTTATTTCCTTCCTGAGCTTCCTCTCCTCCTTCCTCCTTATGTCTCCTTCCTCTCCTCTCTCCTTATGTGTCCTTCCTCTCCTTCCTCATTATGTCTCCTTCCTCCTTCCTGCATTTTACTCTTTAACTCCTTCCACCACTCCTCAACTTCATTCTCCTCTCAAATCTTCCCTTATTCTCCTCGTGCTCCCTCTCTCCCTCCTCCAAACCTCCATCCTCCTCTTCCTCTCCACCTCTCCTCCTCCTCCTCCTCTCTCTTGTCTCCCCTCCCTCCCTCCTCCTCACCTCCTCCTCCTCTTCCTCTCCATCCTCTGCTCCCTCCTGACCTCCTCTCTACACCTCTCCCCCTTATTTTCCTCCTCACCTCCTCCTTCTCTCCATCCTCTGCCCC
>CAKAKR010063892.1:90749-121530 GCA_916700685.1 Adelosebastes latens | reverse complement strand
GACTTTAGTTGTTCAGGCAGAAGACTGAAAAAACGTTCCCATCCACATAATAATATAAAATAAAATGCCTCCTTAATAATAATAATGAACAAATGCCTATTCGATAATGAACAAATGCCTCTACAATAACAAACAATTAAGGAAACTGAAATATTGTTTTTATTTTTCCTTTTACCCTCCTTTAAAGTTTTCCCAAATAAAATACACTAAAATAAATGGGTATAAAGGGTTTCATTGAAAATTAACAAATGAATAGAATAACAAAATACAGCCTGCAGGCGTTAGGCTATCGTGAGGCAAGCCAGATTCTTGCACAAATAGCACCTAAACGTCCTAGAGCAGGTAACCCAATTGATTGGTATTTATTTTGTTTCCCCAAATAGGATAGTCAACACTCTCAATAAACAAAACACAAAGAGCACAGAATCTCAAAAGGGCCTAAAACAGACCAGAGTTTCTGGTTTGGCTGATAACACATGTTGCATTTAGTGAAGGAGAGATCAGAATGAACCTGGGTGTGCAGTTTCTCTCCTCTCTTAAGCCCTACAGAAAGGGCGTCGTTACACCCTGATTGGCCAAGAGGGGAATGCACCAAGCTGCTCTCAACTATCATTTAAGAGCCAGTCCCCACACCCTGCGCAACAGGTGAACTGAATAACCCTCTAATCACTCAGCAATTCAACCAAAAAAACACCAGGGAAAAGGTAAATGACAGCAAGCACCAGAGAATTGGCAGCTGCCACAATGTATCGTTTTTATTGTTTTTACTGTGGACTTTATGTTTTCCTTGTGTCTGGAGCTCTGGACCAAACGTATTTCACTGTGTGGGATAAATGTGATCTGAATCTGAATCTGAACCAAACGATCGTACTTGCCGAGATGTTTTCTCGCCCACAAAATCTCATGAACTCACATAGACCAGCGGGTCCGTCCTCTCTCCCTACGTGTTTTTGGCCTTCCCTTCATCCAGAGCAAGGGCCAGAGCAAGTACTCTACCTTGTGCCGACATGTTTACTTCCGCGGATATTCCGTGTCATAGCAACCAGACACAACCAAATCGTCTCTTCTGAAAAAATGCTGCGCCTCCAAAGCACTCAAGCGCTACCAGCTAAACGTTTTCAGAGGAGCGCCTGGAGTTTCCCGCTGGGAAAAATATGCTTTGGTCGACACGACTCCTTAAAGTCCAGCTGAAATTAATTGAATTTTTTTGTCTGCTACAACATATCTCCTCTGTAAACCACTTGTCCTGTGTTTTCCTTTGAGAAAACATCAGAAACCAAATACATTTTTTGATGGCATCCCCTTGTTTTGCATTAATTTGAGGGAATACCACTCTGCTATCTGTCTACGTAGATGGAGACCTTATTTCGATACAGCCAATCAAATCTTGTTTAAAGCAGAAACATTATAGCGTTCTATCATAATGCAGAGCATACGGTCACACTGAGCCAGACAGCAGCCTCCTGCACAACACAAGACGCACAACAACCCACATTGACTTTCCTGCTAAAGTCTTGTTATTATCTGACTTACAAATATGAACACAACACGCCTCTAGTTCCCTATGGCGTAACACTCTGACTACTAACTGCTGTTAAGCAAACAAGACACCGACACGCCCCGCCAGCCGTTCTGAGACGAAAAGGACCATTTCTGATATTTCCCTAAAGACCAAAGAAACAACACATTTAAAACCACATTGACATTATTTTTTTGGACTAAAATGTTGGTGTATTTTGGAATCCATCAGCCACTATATCGCTGGCAGATGGGAGTTTTAGATTCTTGCTCAACTTAACGACAGATAGATTTGCTCTTGTTGTACAGATTTACTGACCTTTGTTGTGCTGGCAAAGTGATTATCATAGTCTTTTGTCATTGGGCAAAGGGATTTGTTAAAACAGCTCTTATCTTCGAGAGAAATCTTTAAGTCAAACAGAATTGTGACATCTTTTTCTTTGGATTTATTGCAGTATTTTCTTTGTCTGGTGGCTCAAGCTGTTTACCCGGTTCTCCTTCTGTTTGTTCCAAATGAATCCTGGTTGGTGACTCTGGTCGTGTTAAACACATAACCACCTGTACATCGGTACATTTCTTTGACAGAAAAATCTACTGACGCTACGAATGCAGCAAATTAGAGTCAGTAGAAAAGTGGAAATCCACTTTTAGAAAAATATATTGGGTTATTACATTAAGTATGTATTCCTGGGACATAAAGGTCCTCTCCCCAGCAGCACTTCAAAACAGAATGTCTCTGTGAATTGCTTCGGATGGCACTCCTTATTAATGGAGACGCTACAAATAAATGGGTTTGACGTCATCATTTTCTCAGGAAGCAGTCGTGCCATGTGCTGTTTTGGTGTCTTTTTAGCTACTCCTACAAGTATAGACTGTATATAAGAAGCGGACGTGGTCACCGTGACGTCACCCATTGGTTTGTGGACTACCGTTTTGAAGCCTCGAATTTGACATTTATGGCCGTAGCCATCTTGTTTTTTTGCAACCAGAAGTGAGACGAGAAGGTGGAGCTAAGTACAACCGAGCGCTGAATAAGACATTTTTCAGGCGAAGAAAATGTTACAATTAACTTTCTGAGCTGTAAACACATGGGAAAAACACGGACAACTCCCAGACCTGTCAATCACAAGGTAGCCACGCCCTAAAGCATACCCTGCTTTATGGTCTATTTGACTCTAAATGGGACCATAATTTAGTAAATGAACATCATGCTGTATTGAAGAAGACTTGAAACTAGCGATTGAGACCATAAACTCATGTTTATAATGTTTACTGAGGTAATAAATCAGGTGAGAAGTAGGCTCATTTTCTCATAGACTCCTATACAATCAGACTTTTTTTTGCAACCAGAGGAGTCGCCCCCTGCTGGCTATTAGAAAGAATGCAAGTTTAAGGCACTTCAGCATTGGCTTCACTTTTCAGACCCAAAGGTTGCCCACCGGTTTAAGCCCAAAAAACTGTTTAATCAAAAAATATTTGTTGTTCAACTTTGACCTGTAGATTGCGCAGTGTTATCTTGATATACGTATGTTGTTTTTGGAAACAGAGTAGTCGTTGTTCTAGCACTGTATCACTGCCTTGTTTTTTTTTACAATATTACCCTGCCAGACTAGAAACTGCAGCACTGTTTTCACACGATGCTTATAGTCTAGTCTCTTCGCTCAATATTTATTTGTCGCCCACGCTGGACCCATAACATCACATCTGTTTGACTGAAGGCCTGTACTTTGAGTCAGCCTTCATGCCCATTATCTGAGAAGAATTTTATATTCCACTTACTGCTAATTAGTTAGATATAGTCTTCAGTATGGTGCACCTGCCATGTGAATGCTGAAACAGAGACCGTATGGGGAGGGCAAAGGTGTAGTGGCTGTATCTGCGTTGGTGTGAATGAGCCTGTTTTTCTCCCATTCTGCTCCTAATGGGTAGAAAGTTCCACATCTTCATTACATTTGACGGACAGTTACTTCATTATCATTCTTCTAAAAGATTACCCCAAGGTTAATTGTAATAATCTTATTATTCCAAGTATTGTGTTTACGGAAACAGAGTGAATCTCATGAGACCCTTGACTTTTGGTGGTAATTGATACTGAAACTTCCAGATGACCTTTTTTTTATGAATTTCACATTCATAGTCTGCATGAAGTCTCCAAGGACCAGCTTATCACCCTGCCATGACTACTGACAATTTTTAAAACTCAATTAAGAAACAGCTGAAAGAGTAATTCTGGGAAACTGGATTCAGAGTGCCGTCCATCACTCCGAGGCTGCGTGAGAATGACAAGATATACAGTATTACAGGAGGTTTATTCAGGGGAGCAGATGTAATTTAGACTGGAGGTACTTTTAGAGAAACTTTTGATTTCCCAGACAGGTTTCTGTACTGGAAGCTTGTGCAGTGTGGAGGATCATTCAGCAGTTTTGGGCTTTAATCCCTATAACTTTCCCCTCTTAAGGCTGGCCGGGAAACTACATTTGTTCAAGCTGTGTTGTCTGGGTGGAAACAGTAGGAAAACAGGAAACAGTTAAAGATAACGAAAAGGCAAAAAGATTCCCCCAGGAAAAGCGGGAGGGTTGGCAAGTATGCTCATACATTAGCCGCGGCCGCCAAGTTGGCGTGGTTGTCCTTCCTTCTTCAGTCACCCTGGTTCTCTATTGGCTATCGTTCTTTCCTACTTGACTGCGTCATCGGCTGTCCTCGGGGTTCCCCACACACAACAGGATATCTGATCATAAATATTGAACATGTTTAATATTTGCGGCCAGGGTGGACTTCCGAGCTGATCGGGGTATGTAAAAAACACTCTTAACATACCTCACATCACAAGAATATCTGTCAAGAACCATCAAAAAATCTGGGCTCTGCTGATGATTGTCGGGAGGGGGGAATCGGGCCCAAAATCGTTTTGATTCTGACACACACTGACTCATCAAAATGTCCCTCATGGATCGTCCCGTGGGCTTTTATTGACAGTTAGCCTCTTTGTATTTTCTGCCTCATGTTGAAGAAGACGCTGTAATGCTCTCTTCGTTGTCCACTATTATCCTCAAGATGTACAGTCTGTTGTGATTATTTGTCACCTTCAGTATGCTATGTCTGCTCTTGTGTTGTTTTTTAATCTATAGCCCTTTCTTTGTTGACCCCGCTTTACCCACAGGAATCAATAAAGTTGCATCTAATTTGTACCGTGGCTGCAAAAGTTTGTCCACTCTCCCAGCCACTTTAGCAGAAAACAAATCGTTGTTTGGGGTAAATTAATGAAAGTCTTGGTTGAATCGTCAACCACTTCTGCTGCTGGAAAAATAAATGTAGTTTTCCACTCTGGGAAGCTGCATTCATTTTGAAACCATAATTTGAAATTTAAGTATTTCTGATGGGTAAAATCTAACAATATGGGTCCTAATGTTGTGTTTGCTTCTGCCTGGCAGCATCATCCTTCAAAAGGTAGCTCTCGCTGTTTGCAGATATTAATGATACATAACACATACATTACTGATGCAGTATACATGTGCAGATTTGTCATTGTCATTCATTATTGCCCTCTCGCTGTTTTTGAGAATGATCTAGTAACACCCTTCTGAGCATCACTACGGTGGGGGTTTGTGTGCCTCTGTAACCCTGGCGGTCATGTTGTTGGGGTTAACATTAAGACCTGATGCTCCTGGTGGCCGAGCCTTTACCCATGGGGCTTTGCTGGGAAGTAATATGAAACTGCCACCATGTGAGCCTGCAAAGTTAGCTGTGCTGTATGTGGCAGGCATAGGATGTGTTGTACTGATCCCTCGCTACAAACCTGCCCCTCAGGACCTGGGATGTCATATTTCTAGTTGCAGGAGAGGTGGAGCCATACCAAGTAGATATACGAGCTCACCCCAATGCACAGCAGAAGAACCAGAATCCTTCATCGGGGCTGGACGGTCTCTTTTTGCAGAGTTGCTGAGCTGTTGTTGGGATACTCAGGTGTTGAAGTTTTCCCCGGAGAGCAAGAGGGGTGCCCACATATGACTGCATGTTGCATGAGAGGAAGACTCAGATTGTTGCTGCGCGTAGCTGCTGACTCTAGAGAGTGAGAGCCACCTGGGCACATCATAGTTTTGGTTGGGGGTTTTGGTAACAACAAATAAACGGGTAGAGGAGTGATTGAGAGGAACTAGAGCTGCAAGATAAGATAAGATAAGATAAGATAAGATAAGATATTCCTTTATTAGTCCCGCAGTGGGGAAATTTGCAGTGCAACAATTAGGCGTTAAGTTGATCAACAGAAAAATTAATCTGCAACTACTCTGATGACTCGGGTTGGGCCGGTTTAAACATTTTCAAACCGGTTTGATATTAACACCAGACTGGACCGGCATACCGAATTTTGCCACTCGGTGTTGCACTTGACTCAGCAGCCGCTCAACCAAAACAAAAAGGAGAAGCTTGTCAGAATTGCTAGTCCACCTTAAACGTCAGCCCACCTTAAGTGAGCCTGTGCCGAAGTTGTCGCTAACTTCGGGGTTAACCGCCTTCAGTTAAATCAACAGATGACAAGCAAGATACGGGAACTTGGCTTGTGTCTTGAGGAGTTGTAGCATTTATTCACACACTAACTGTACACACACTGCACTGCTACATTCACAGCTATAACGTTACTGCTAACTTCATACTCACCGTCAGTCGCACGCTGTTACTCTCTCTTTCTCACACTCGCTAACGTGACGCAGGAGTTCATTACTTGTATAACACATTTAAGTTAAAAAAAAAAAACTGTGCTATGAACTACAAGGACTCAAGCAAGTGGCGGCGGTTCCGCACCATAATTACCCAAGTTAAAGTGAAAACTGTGCACACATTGCACTGCTACGCTCACAACTATAACGTCATACACCATACTCCCCTTCAGTCACACGCTCTTGCTCTCGCTCCCTCTCTATCTCTCTCTCTTTTGACCACACACTTGCTAATATTACGGACCTCTGGGTTTGCAATACATTGGCTGAACACATGAACTTTCTAGCAAACAAACACAACGTGCGCCATACGCCCCTTCCCTCTTCCCACCCCTACTGAACTTTGATCTCCTTCCTGTTTGCTCGGCAGTAAATAGTGCTCAGCCTGTCAGACACCAGTGGTTCCATTAGTCCGTTTATAAATAAACATAATATTATGTTAATCACGTTGTCATATTACTTATTACTAATGCAATACAAGTTGAAGCGTGAGTTTAGCGCCGTGATGCCGTCGGCGCAGGTCGCTGATGTAGGCTACTTTTTCATTTGCCAGAATGTGTAATAATGACAAATATTGGTTCATCTGGTTTGCAAAAAATTTGTTGGTGTAAGCTCATGACCGGACCGGACCGGCAAAACCGTAAATTAACCTAACTCTATAACTGACTCTTCTTTTCAGTAATTTTTCATGCAAAATGACAAATATTTTGTTCTCAAATGTGACTATATGCTGTTTTTCTTTATCGTACAGGACAGTAAATGAATTATCCGTCAGACAAAACAAGCAGATTGAAGACATCACCGTGGCCTCTGAGAAATCTCATTAAACAATTAATTGTCAGAGTGATTGACAATGAAAATAATCATTAGTTGCAGCCCTAGGGTGAACAGCCTGCCTGATATAAACCCCAGTGTTGAGCTTTTTTGTTGTTGCTGTATTTTTTGCACTAGGCAAGGGCTGTATATATTGAACAACATGTTTGAGCATAAAGTACTTTATAGGCCAATGTTCAATGAAAGACTTGGCTATATGTGCGGGACTTGAAGGTTTCAAGTGGAGCTTTCAAAAGCTCACCACTTGAAACGTTGAACTAAAGCTGTTCTGCTGCAAATGATCAAAAACATACATTCGTTCTATATCAAAAGAGATCTTTTTTTATCTGTTTTTGTTCAATATTGCTACATTTAGCAAACGCATTTAGACATGCCACTTGATTTTCTTGATAGAACAATACATTTCTTGATAAGATTAGTAAGTGACCATACGCAGTTCAATACAAATGCCCATAACTTAAATGTCAGGCCTTTACCCACCGAGGGCATGACGAATAAATGACACAAAAATGCAAAATACTCGCCTGTGAATATTATATGTCTAGGGCTTTTATTGTGATAGGTAAGAAAGGAAGGAGTGGATCTGGTCTGTGCTCCCTTTGTCAAGGTTGTGAAATGAGTAATAGTAAAAGTTTTCCGTCTTGTTTCGGACTACGGAGCCCCCATGTTGCTGTTTTATAAACATGGCCGCAACTCAACCAGTTCTGCACCACGTAATTAGTTGATGCCTTTATTTGTGGTGCGAAAGCTCTGTAAATCGACCTCGTTCTGAAAAAAAAGTATGCAGCTTTTTGCCGCGTAATATTTGCGTTCTGTGACAAAAACAACAGTTCGAAAAAATATACTAATAATATAATAAACTCCCAGTAAACAGTCAATATGTATACAAGTATACATGAACAATACATGGAAAGCGCCTGAGTATATCTTTATAAATTGTATCATAAACGGTGTATTTTAGTGTATATTTATATTTTTAGTAGTATACATTCAATTGCATCATTATCTATCTATTATCTTTGTTATGATGGTGATATATATATATATATACATTGCTTCTCCATTGTGATCTCCATGGTAATATAGTTTACTTAACTTACAATGGATTCATAGTCCTTGGATTCTTACAATTCAAATGAGACCAGATATATCCATCTAAGCCTTATGGTTGAGGAGCAAGTGCTGCTTAATTTTGGTGAGTTTTTTTAGGTGTTTTTTTCCGAGGGATAGGACTAGGGCTTAACAGGCTAACATGCAAATTAATTGCTTGAAAAAAACGCAGCCGGTGTGTAACAGCCTCAAGCATCCAACATATTTTGATACGTTCTTTTTTGATATTTGCGCTACCCTCTTGTGTTTTTGAATTTTATATTCATACTAGAAGAAACAATATCATAAAACTAGTATTTTATATATAAACTGTAAATTCTGACACAGTGGCTCTCTTAAAATGTGTATAAAATTATTTTTGTTTCATTGCTCATTAATCTTTTAAGCAACATGTTCCCTGTGGACTAAATTGCCTTAATTTGAATCATATTATTTAGATTCAGTGCAGTTAATAAAAAAATCAAATAAAACGCACACACAGAAAGAAAAAAAAGGAGCGCACATTGACTATTTCCAGGTAGAAAAATAAAAGCATGCAAATACAGCGTAGTAGTATTCCCTGAAGATCCATTATGCCTCTTAATTTTCTGTCCCAGATCTTTTTTAGAACAGCTCCAGCAGTTTTTACTTTTTGTTTTACCCTTGAAAAGTACTTCTTCACCGGCTGTGTGATGTACATGTAATGCATTGGATTCAGGCTCTGAGCTGGATTACTCCCACATGTCCCTCAGAGGCATGAAGCTCAGGTGGGACAGTAATCACAGCTGAGAGAAGAGGCTTTCATCATGCTGTGAGCATATTTGTCATGCTGTGTGTGTTTATAGAGAGGGCCCAGGATCATGTGTGTTATTTTGAGTTGTGCGTTGTTCACGGTTACCTGGTCAGGTCTCACAATCCAGCGGTTACGATCGCCATGTTTGTCAGCAACAGCCGCAACAATTTAAAGAGTTGTAACAGGTCTGCCAGGCTTAGTTGGAAATGTCCCAGTACTGTGATGGTGAAGTGGTCTCCTGCCACGGTGTCTGTGTGTCCTTCGCTGCTTGGGTGTATGAGTGTGTCGGCACGCCTGCTCATCTTCTATAGCGCCGTGGCCGACGGGAGCCTTGCTGAGTGATTGACGACTGGCTGGGGAGCTTTATGATGGAGCTGTCAGCCCTGCTGTGTCGCCTTCTCCTGGCAGTGGCTCTCCCGACGCTCAGAAACACATCAGAATGCAACTTCTCTCACATCTCGTCTGAATCGAGTTTTGAGTGGAAAAATCCCACCGACCGGCTCGCTCCTTTCATAATCACGACTGTCCAGGTAAAGCAAATGGTGATTTGCACGCAGGAATTGAGTTTGCACATGTGGAGAGTGTAAGTGAGGTATTTTCAAAAGGCAGAGGACACACTTTTCCTGTTTGGAGGGAAAAGAGAGAGTTTCGTGGTTCTCTGTAGCTAATAAGGCTGTTAGAGACCTGGTGAGAGATGCAGATTTACTGCGAGAGAACATTTATTGATGTCTTCAAGCAGAATACGGGATGCTTAGGAGGCTTTTTAAATTGCTTTCAAAAATTCAATCATTCATGTTATCATTTAATGTCATTGAATATCTATATAAAGTAGAGACACTTCAAAAAAAGCCAGGAGCATTTTTGTAGTTTCAAGCCTTCTGTTCTGCTGTTAAACCGTCATTAGCAGAAGGTAGAGGTGTAGAGCTAACAAACACCAGGTCTGCTTGATTGCTCAGTCGCTACAGCAGGTCTAAACACTGAAACCAAAGCTTCCAACAACATGTGAACAACTTTGACTCTTTAAAACTTTGAAACCAACTTTAAAGACACAGTGAGATATTTTCCAAGTTTGAATCCTACGTCTCTGTGGGAAGTTTTCCCTCTGCAAATATACGTAAAAAAAACAGAGATGGACCGATCGATCGGCTACTGGTCAGTCTCATATATCAGATTTTTTGCCGGTCAAATTCACACACATGCCTCATGATGGTTTTACGTCAGACAGTAAAGTCACAGCCACACACACACACACACACACACACGCACACATCATGTAGTTGGAGTGGAAGTTCTTCAGCATGAGTGAAAAAGACATAAAGACTCGCAATTTGTATCACCTGCAAAATAAGCCAGAGGAGGAACAACCTGAAAATCCTTTGCAACAACTAAATGTTTTATTATGAGCATAAAATTCAATTTCAATTTCCCATGAAAAAAAAGTTACAAAAATGTTTGTGTATGCTGCAAAATTATAGTTCTTAGACAGCAAGAAAATCGGAATCAGCTAAATTTGGAATCACCCAAGAAAATTGCAATCGGTGCGTCTGTTCAAAAAACAAATATTTTCAGTGTTTTTATTTCAAACTTCATCTATTCTCTTTTTTCTCTTCCTGTACAATATTTGAATGACTCATCTCAGGGAATATACATAAAAAAATAATCCAATCAAATTTGATTTTGGGGCAACTAGTTAACCCTCATCCTCTAAAACCGTACTTGACCTCGCAGGTTGTTGTACCTAGCAGAGCCATATCATAGTTGGAGGTGGGTGTATTGGCTTCAGTTGGCAAAAACTAAGTTTACATTTCCAGAACAATGTGGTTGAGGTCTAACTTATTAATTCCTCCATCCTCCTACTGAACAATATGGGTGAGGGAGGTGCCGGTGGCAGCTGTAGTCGCTAAACCACGCCACTTTAGACTCATCAAATGTGAAGGATTCTGTCTCATTACTGAAGATAAAGACACTCTGACTTCTGTTTCACTGTAACTTTAACTTAAAGCACGTAAAAAATTCACACATGTGACTGCTGATATTATGAAAACATCAGCCTAATTGATGCAACTGAGCAATCAGGAGGCACATCTGGTATTTGTGAGCTGTCGTTTTGTAGCCACCTCCACCTGCTCCTGATACTGCCAATATGCCTCTTTTGCCTCTAATGTTATATGTTTTAAATATCTCCTGGTTTCAGATATCAGTATCAGTGGCACCAGCACACACTCTAAAATCACATAAGTCATAGTGTATTATACTCTATCAATAATAATATTCATTTTATTTTGAGTTTTCATTTAACTTTCATACATTAATGTAGCTCAGCTTATCCTAAACCAACAACCGTTACCCAATTATCCTGGTAATGCCAGCTGAATTTGTTTTGAACTTAATTTACATACATTAAGTATAACTTTCCGTTATTTTTAATGCAGCATTTTAATTTGCAGTCATCCACAGCCTTCTACACCTTTTTTCTTTTTCCAAACAGTCTTCTAATTAAACAAATTTTCACTCTTGGCTTAGCACATTTCTATTCTTTCATTCTACCTTAGGGGGGAATTTAATAATTTAAAACCCTGTATTGACCTCGATCAGTGACCAGTTGAAACTGCAATATCATTAATAGACGTCTACAGCAGCGCAGGATGTTCTTTTTCTCCCATATTCACAGTCACAGGGGGAATTCACTGACATGAGCTTTTTCTCAAATAATGGGCCTTTAACAAAGGACTGACCTTTATTGAGCTCTCTGGGCGGCCAGCGGGAATTTCACCAACATTGATAAAACTTGGCTCCTGCTACACCCACCTCCACCCCCTGAGTAACTGACGGACAGCAGGTACATTTTCACAGTAGAGATAGGTACGATATGCAGGGCGGATACCTGACAGAAAACTCTATAAGAGCTATTAATACAATGCAAACTGTGGTGTCACAGCTATTTTAACTTCCCAGGCTTCAGAATGAGGTGAGAATGATGAGCTCCATCGTTAAACAGTAGTTATTAAAGGCACCTAGTGCAGATAATATGTATTCATTGACATTTATCAATGATGATATTCTCCTCCCACCAGAACATAATTGGGTATTAGTGTTCTCCCACCATGCGCTGAGTTCACGTATTGTCCCTTTAATAACTCAATCTTTTCTAAATCAGTTTAAACACCACTCTATTTACTCGATACGTCCCGACTCTTTTAGAAACAACAATCACCACAAGGTCAAGAATGAACATACAGCCAACTTGGAAAGAGATTTTTTTTTAATGTTGGTCGAGAAAAATGTGGTAATTTACAGTTTTATTAGCCTGATAATCAGATTAAATCAGACTAATCTATAGCGGGTGACGTATCTGCCCTGACAATGTCATTTTCAATTAATAAGCTGCAGGACAGCCGGCTAGAAGCAGTTAACAGTTTTCACAATAAAAATTAGCATGCAGGTTTAGCCATCATGTCTAGCTCTGCTTTTCCTGGCAATGTGTGGGACCGCGTTGTCGCGGAAGTGTAACCCCTCCCCCCAGGTTAAAACTGTTAGCAGTGCTAACAAGCAGTGCGGGCAATCCCGGCTGTATGAGTTGTAGCTGCTGCGGTAGTGGGCCAATCACACGTCGCTTTAAATCGGAGAACGCTTGCGGTTATTGGCTGTGAGCAAAACCAATATACCAAATAGTCGTTTTTTTTACTAGATCTGGGCACAAAAAGGATTGATTGCAGGTATCTTTTGACTGGAGAAGTTTCAATACTACTTGGTACTGGGTTATTTTGTTTGAAAGGTATCAAGTACTCTACTTCATATGTAACATTAATTTATTCCATATTCTTATTACTTATTATCTTTTTAATAACACTGACTAATTTAGATAAACCCATTCAGGCCCCACTCTGCTTACTCAATATGCTCAGTTTTCATGCAGATATTTCAACAATGTTTACCAACACAGTTATGTGTCTAATTATGCCGAGCTGAACTGCGTAGAAACCTCACTTGGATGTGTGAGGAAACTAGGCTGGGTTATTGAAGTTTTGGCAGGCAGTGTGTCCCTCCCATCACAGATGTCGATGGTTGAATCAGGTCCATGAAACCTACAGAGGACTCTGACGGCTGCTCCGCCTCAGCCAACCTCTATGTACCCATTCACAGCACTGATTACACCTGCACTTACATACTCCTGTAATTACACCTCTCCACACACTGCACCCACTCTTTTACTGTAACCTATCTGACTCCTGTAGTGCTGTTACCAGCTCTGATTGGACATCTTCAGCACAAAGTACCAACCAGTTCCATCTGCTCAAATCTCACAAGCAATTTACCCAAAAAGGTGTATGAGATGAGATGTGAGCTCGGTGCCATACCATCTATTTTCTATCAGTCTCAATGGCATCAAAAGATATTTCTATTTTACTGTATCGGCCCAAACAAAAGACCATCCTGATGATAACAGCACGACCCTGTCTCCCCTTTTCAGTTCCTGTTTCCAGATAGATTCTGAAAGTTAGAAAAACACACAATCACACAAAAATATATATAATACAAATATAAACAATGACATTTAATTTTAGTTATTAAACATGTAGCCGACGGGTATTTCTAATTACATTTTACCACCTCAAAGAGAATCAGAATCAAAATAGATCAGTTTTTTGTCTTTTTTAAGGGGGGTTACAGGGGTCTTTAAGGGGAGATAGCAGGTTAACCATATATGTCACATAGAAGTGGTGTACATCATCTGAAAGCTGATTGAGATGCAGCTCAGCACTGTGTGTCAAGTTGTTCTAATTGTAAATCAGAAATAAACATGAATTAATTAATTAATTAAAATAAATTGCAACAGTGTGTAAGGGCTTAGAACATTATGATTGAAGTATATGATTTCCATCCCCATGCTCTATTATGTGACATAATTTGTTGCAGCAATTTTTGGGTTGATACCATTTGTTACACAGACTTGGTGTTAAATTTAACAATTTTATACCAATCGAGAATTGATAAAAATGATCAATAATCCCTCCAAAATACCACATTAAGACACCAAGACCTTGAGGAACACCATAGAAAAGCCATGCTGTGATTTGGTATCAAAAACTTTTGACATTTTGAGATTTCTGCATGAATTGCATTTTTTGACAATTGGATGGCGAGCACTTCTGTTCTGTAAACTGCTCAGAAACCCCCTTATTGTCAATCTACCTAGGGAAGCCATCCATCCTCTGAATGCTCTAGGTCTCTAGTTTGTTGCTGTAAAGCTTCATGAGGCTGTGATTATCCTAAAGGTCACCACAGGTCATTTTATACAGCGAGGTCACGTTTAAAAAAAAAAAAATGATCTCACTACAATTAAATGGCTATTATGGAGACTAACATCATCACACATGAATATAATTGGGCTCATTGGATCCATAAGAGTCTCAGCTTTACAGTGATAGACAATTTATGTAATTCAAGACTGTTAATGACCCCAGTATGCAGAAATATTCAAATACACCATTTTAGAATAGACGAAAATATAAATTTATACTGCATGCAAAAAACAGCATGTTTTTACCCCAAACTGCATGTGATTATCATAAAGTGGGCATGTCTGTAAAGGGGAGACTCGTGGGTACCCATAGAACCCATTTTCATTCCCATATCTTGAGGTCAGAGGTCAAGGGGGCCCCTTTGAAAATGGCCATGCCAGTTTTTTTCCAACTTTGGAGCGTTTTTTAGCTTCCTTCCCGACAAGTTAGCATGACATGGTTGGTGCCAATGGATTCCTTAGGTTTTCTAGTTTCATATGGTATCTGTATATTCTATCTCTAAAACTGCTAGAGCCTCTGAAAAACAGTAAAGTTAGTCAGGATTGTGTCTCAGGGGGTTAAACAATTGAAAACCCATCTGGGAAGCAGCTGGTTGAGTTACATCCAGACGGTTTCTTCTGTTTTCCTTCACACCATTCACCTCACTTTTCTCTTCTACAAAGAAAAACGGTTGAATGCATAATGACATTTACGTCAAGTCCTTGAATGTTAGATGGCCCAACGTCTTTCAAAGGCAGTTTCCTGGAAAAAAAACATCATGTTCGGATCAATAGTGCTCCGCAGAAAGAATCTACTTGTTCTTTTATATACTCTTATACAGTATATACTCCACTGTATGTAAGTGCTGAAACTTTTGCTCAAGTGAAGTGTCTGTCCCTGAAAAACTAACCTATTACTGACTGCTGTGGCAGTAATACAGTTTTTTCTTGAATAAAAAGTCTTGTGGATCTATTTTGCTTTAATTCAAACACCCTAATTAAAACAACTTTGTGAGATTGCCTGAGAGGTTTTATTAATGAGGTGCTCGAAGGAGTCTGGTCGATGCATGCTCGCACTATACGGTTGTTGATTAATAGTTTGTTGTGGTTGTGGGCCAGCAACATACTGTAGGTACATACAGTACATGCCATGTGTGCCATGACCCCAAAATCTACCCCCAACCACTGCGACACACACAGACAAATGATGATTTGATGTTCTTGCACCTTGCCCTTCTTCTACAGTAAGACGCTTCATCTGATCATAAATCTTAAATACTGCTGATAACTTGCCATAAATTTACATTACTATGATTAATTTAATTTATTCAAAACTGAGCATAACTTTCTTCTAACTTCAGCCTGAGAGAAGGGAAGCTTTGACCATTTGCCTTCATTATAAGTACATTTACATGTACTCTAGTATCCTAGTTTTGATCATATTTGGGATATTATGTTTACATGGAGCGTAGAGGAACCCGGTTATTCAGCTCCCTCTATACCTGGTTCTAGTTATCCAGGTCTCTGATTGTCTGCGGCGTCAGTGCAGGTTACTCTTTACCTCCTCCACATCCAGCAGATCTGTCACTTCTGTACTGATTAAGTTACCTCAACAGTCAAGGAGGAAGTCATTTTTGTTTCTGGCTGCATTTAACACTGCTGGATTTAACTTCCCCATCTTTAGTAATGGAAGAAAAGAGTGACAATTAAAGTTAGTTTTTTTTTTTATTGTGAAATTTCAGAAAATAGTGATAAATGTCAAAATTCCCACAATAAAGTTTTCAAATTGCTTGTTTTGTCCATAGACTGTATAAAATATGGACGTAGTCTCCGAGACGTCACCCATAGGTTTCTGAAGAGCCGTTTAGAAGCTCAAAGTGGGTGGCTCCGGCCGTCGCCATCTTGGCAGTGACGACAGCCTAACTCCCGGCTAATCCAAAAATGGGCAAAGAGGTGGATTGTCTGTGGAGATGAGGCGGCCCGGGTGACCCAGCAGAGCAGACAGCTAGCAGCTAGCGACCTGGTACGGCACCCACCTGTCACTCAAAGTGCCCACGCCCTCAATTATGCTTAACTCTAAGCCTTAATATACTTTAAACAGGTGAGTTATATAAAAATTCACCCCGTACAGTCATGAACGTTTATATTATCTATAGAGACCAAAACCGTTTTTTTGTACCAGACTGTAAACATGTTAATTTCTGCTGTAAAGTTGGGCATTTTAACATGGGGGTCTATATGGGGATTGAGTTACTTATTTGGATCTTTCATGTTGGCTTCATTTCTCAGCACCGGAGGTTGCATCTTTGTTTTCATCTATCCAACAGTCCATAACCGTAAAAGTATTCACTTAACTGTCATTTAATACAAAGAAGAGCAGCAAATCTGAACGTTTAAGAGGGTTGAACCAGCAAATGTTTGCCGTTTTTACTTGTTTTTACTCATCCCGTGGGTCTCAGATGGTTATAGAAATACTGAGATCGCTGCTGTTATTGTACGTGCATTCGGGAGGATTGATGTACGGATGCAGCTATAGACTCAAACAAGCACAATCTGCAGAGCAGTTTCAACCAACAGGGCTATCACAAAGTGATTTACTGTAAACACACGACACAAAGGGGATAAAAAGAAGGATAATAAAACCAGAGAAAGAACATGAGCTGCACACACAAAGAGAGCTTTTGTATGCTTGTATGGACATGTGTGAAGTGTGAGTAATAATTTTCACTCAGAAGATGGTAGAAAATAATTGTCTCCGTGGGCTCTATCCAGTCAACCTTGTTCCTGCTGAGGGCCGTCGGAGTCAGAGTGTCTGTGTGACCGTGATTGGTGAAGTAACCTAGGTGTCACAGGAGCCTCGGTGGCCCGCTCTGGATGGCGTTTTGGCAGTTAGGTTGACGCGAGCTGCAAAGCCCGGGAGTGCCGTGGTCACCAGATGGCCGTGGCAACAATCTTCAGTCGTTTCCCTCACCTGGCTGAGTAGAGACTTCCTCTAACCCAGTGCCCACAGGAACTTGTCTCTATAGCACGTCTGCCTTCTCTGCTTCTGCCAAGACTCTCCCTTCTATCCTCCGCTCACGTCTCTGAAGTCTGTTTCAGAAAGGAGGAGAAAAAAAAGAGGACACTGATTTGGGCCACAGAGGCGACGAGGAATCGCTCAAAACAAGATGGCGAGATAGAGAAATTTGATGTCCCTACTTAAACCGCTGCCAGGTTGTCGTCTTATATGTGACATCCTGTCTCGGAGTGACTCATGCTGCCTTTTTATGGTCGCTCTGTAAACAGTTCATTGTCACTGTCCAAGTTTCAGTCAGCATTTCTCCTCAAGAGATACTACTATCCTTTTTTTGAAAGGTTTTTATCATTGTTATGCTACTCAGAGAGAAGGCTTCTTTCTTTTAAGGATTATTCAAATTCATTCTTTTGATATTTTGCATGTTTTGTGGAGCAAGACTTTAACAATTTAGCCACCGGGTGTGGAGCAAAATTTGTCTCATATTCTCAACCGCTGCATAAATGCATATTGTTAATGTATTTGTGTGTTTTATTGATTTATGTTGATTTATGGTTCTTAGAAGTAGACACCGGCGTGACAGAGGCACAATGTGCAGAAATGTGTAAAGTCAGCTTTTGGAACAGTCTGCAGAAGACGGCGACATTTAGTTTGTGCCTTTTCTTTCTTCACATTATTTTGTTTTCTCTGCCTCTATCCCCTCATTCCCTTCCTGACAAAAGGTTACATAAAATCGATGGCTACCAAGCAAAATCAATAACGTCCGAACAGAGGTTCTCGCTCTTATTTATCTATCTGATTTGTTTGGCTTCACAGAGCACGGTAACCTTATCTAAAGGCATTCAGCAATGCTAATGCCGAACCATAAGTTCAGCGGGACTTGGCATCTTCTCTTAAAAACTTCTCGTTCAATAAGGTCGCCTCACTCCTCAAGTGGTACTGATGTAAACAACGTTGCGGTTTTTGCTGCATTTATTCATTTCACGTCTCCCTCTCCTCTTCTTCTCCATATTCCAGTTCCTCCCGTCATCCGAGTGTACCCAGAGAGCCAGGCCAGGGAGCCGGGCGTCACCGCCAGCCTGCGCTGCCACGCTGAGGGCATCCCCAGCCCCCAGCTGGCCTGGCTGAAGAACGGCATGGACATCACAACCAAGCTGTCCAAACAGCTCACCCTGCAAGGTACAGAGGAGTCAACGGCATTTACACTTGTATCTTTTTATTCCCACTACTGCTGCTGCTGCTTCCATTATTATTTTTAGTACTGCAACACTTTTACTGCTACAGTCGCTCGTACAATTGCTGCTACTACCACTATAAAATAAATGTCACTATTATGGCTACTATATGGCCATGAGTAATGTCATTCTTACTACTAATAACCATTAACTTTATACAGTGGAAACCTCTTATAGTGATCACGTCTATCCGGGTCGAACTACAAGCTCACTATAAGCAGATGATTATTATAACAAACTTTTTTTTTGTTTCTCTTTTTTTCTCTTGCAGATTACCATCTAATTGACATGTGTATATTTATTACAGGAATATAAAGTAATGCAACAGACAGCTTCGCTATTTACTGCTATTTTCCCCTCACCGAGGGCCCGCTTGGGGTGAGGCTTTGCCGGTTTTCGGCCGGCTTTGTGTCACTGCAGCGCAAGCGATGCATGCAGATGAACGGCGCCCCTTTGCCAGAGCCGGCAGAGTTTCACATTAAGGGTGCATTACGTGACCAGGCATTATCAATCCACTTGACGAGGGCGGCTTCAACCACAGGTGCTTCAGCCTTTTCGTCATTCGCAGGGCGTCAAATACAGAGGCTTTGTCACAGCCGTCGGCGTCTGGTACTGCCACACAAGGCACCCTTTAACGGCGGTATGAAACGCACCGGGCGTTCCATTAACTATAATGTAAACCCATTCGCGGCAACAGTAAACGCTCCGAGAAAGTGCACCAAGAGTGTGGGAACGTAGTTTAAAGAGCAAAAAGACACACAGCATGGTCCTAAAAAAAAAAAACTTCATTAGATTTGTCATACAGGTACATACAGTACATGAAATTTGACCTCTGCATTTAACCAGACAGTAGACAGTAGGTACCAGGGATCGAAACACCAACCTTGTGATTAAAGCGGTTTCCACTGTATGTGTAAAAAATCTATATCAAGATACATTATCAGATATACTTCAATAACAGTAAAAGTGACGATTTTTAATTATCAGTGCGGCCCCAGTATCAGATACTCTGAGGCGAAGTTTTAAATTTCCTGATAGTTCTTTCAATCAACAGCAAAGCCACATGGTTTTCCTTTGAGGTTGCACACAAAAGCATTAAACCAGAAACCTCTCCCAGTGCTCACAGAAACACAGCGAGTGGCAGACATGTGCCACATTCTCACTTTGAACTCCTACCTTTTTGATTCTCCCTGAAACAAACCTCTCACCTTCCTTCCTAACATATTAGAGCACTGTTATGTAACACAGTAATGGTAGCAGAGGATGGAAGTCTCCTTTTATCTCTTTCTGAAAAGCAAACTGTTTTTTTTTTTGTCTGTTCTCTCTCGGTTGTTCCTCAAAGCTAATGGGAGCGAGGTGCACATCAGCAACGTGCACTTTGAGGACACCGGCGCCTATACCTGCATCGCCAAGAATGACGCTGGCGTAGACGAGGACATCTCATCACTATTTGTGGAGGACTCTGCGCGCAAAACTTGTATGTATAAGTCATGATGCTCATCTGTTTTTATCCAAGGGATAATGGAGCCATGCAAATGGAGCTCTTAATAATTTATCCCGTCAGTTTTTAATAGTTTATATCCTGTGATGTAGTGATAGAGCCTCTGCGAGGGAAGTAATGGTGATACTGTAACCTCTTCGTCTGCTGGTTTGAAAGCAGGAACAATTGTTCATGCACACCTCCATCCACTCAGGAAGACTCTCACATTTTATCGGCTCTATGCTGAGATACACTGGAGCTGCAACTTATTAGTGCTGAAATGATAAGTCGTTTAATTGATTAATGAACAGAATATAAAATCACTGTCTCTGACCTCTCAAATGTGAAGATTTGCTGCTTTTCTCTGTTTCATATCGTGGTAAATTGAGTATCGTTTTGTCTTGGCCTGTAAGTGAGACAAAAAGAGCATTTTAAGACATCACCTTTGGCAAATTATGATGGGCATTTTTCATAATTTTCCGACATTTCTGTCGCGGCTGTAAAACGGAGGATAAATTGTTTTGGGCATTTCTAAACCTAATTGTATATACTTGCCGATTTTTTTAATCAATCAAATTTGGCTGGGTGGGTAATAACACATTTTTCTGTGGTTTGACAAACTTACTTTTGCTTTACCCGGATTTTAATGTTCAGTTAAATAATTGTTAAGTCTATAAAATTTTAAAAAAGAAACAGTAAAAGCACCCAATAAAAAATAACCTGAGTCTGAGGTAATCTTCAAAATTCTTGTTTTGTCTTAAATGTGATTTATGTTTGCTGCATTCGGCCAAAGTGATGTCACACCATCAGACACGGCCCTTCGCGTGCATCAGGTTTTCACCTGTCCGTGCACATTCAAATTTTTCTACCAACGCGAAGCGGATGGGCGGAGAAAATACAGAACTTTGCGGAGCTTTGAGAATGTTGGTTTGCCGCGAGGAGAAACCCTCACAAAGTATAAAAAGATCCAAACGTTTCCTCGTCACGATTCCACGTCAGCTCATGTCCGTGCGACCGTCCTTGTGGAAAGTAAAACCGAGGCTTTACAAACAGTCCAAAACCCAAAAGAGATTAAATTTACCATTATATAAATCAAAGTAAAAGAGTTAATCCTCCTCATCTTTGATAAGGTGAAACCTGTGAGTGTTTGGCAGACACAGATTCAATTGGTGTCAGTTGTTGTCAGTTGATTAATCAACTAATTGTTGAACACTACCACCTCAACTGTTCCCTGTCTGTCATGCTCCACATCAGTGATTTCTGGCATGCATACAGTCTTAATTGATTAAGGTGGTATTTGGCATTGTCAATATGTAACCGTGTAACATTGGGGTTTTGACACGAGTAACCTTCTTATTCAAATTTGGAAGCATTTTTTCCACACAAACAATCTCCTCTGGTACCTCCCTGTGAATAGAGCCTCACACGGTAATTAACGTTGACCTTCTCTGAAATGTCAGAATCTGTCTTTGGGGTTCAAGACCAGTTGTTAGTGTGTTGTTCTTCCCTTCGGGTAATTAGGGTTCCCAAACAGCACACTTAGCAACTTTACAGTCAAGTCACACATATCACGCGAACACTGGTCCCGCACCTCTACTACACCCAACGCGCTTAGATGTCATCCCCGCGGTACTATGACACTTCCTCCTCCCAGTCTGTCACGCATCAGAGGATCATGCTCGCTGAGGTCGGATGTCACTCGTGTGCTTTGAAGCTTTTGAAGCTGTACCGCGGGCCAAAATGGTGCTGGGAGATGGATATTGCAGACCCTTTTTGGTGTGAGCAACCCCACAGGACAGGAGTTCAAAGGGATGTCAGCGCACAGACAGACGTGGCTGCACTATGACATTACGAAAGGTGGAGAGAAAAAAAAAACGGATTTTACTACACTGCCGTGGTCTGGCATGAATATCTGACTGACTGCATACTTGACCCACTGTACTTTTCCTACGAGAATGCCAGCTTTATTCAGAAACTAGTTAAGTGAGTAAATGGAAGCGGACTATCTTTCTTCCCTGGACTGAGCCTGAGGCTGATGTGGGGTGTCAGCTCACACCGCCTGCAGCCCTCAACCTCTGAAACCATCACCTCTGCTCCTTAAAATATAAACCCTCACAAGTAATTTAGTTCAGAAGGGAGTCCTCAAATGTCATTTTTATATTGTTCAAAAATGCAGATTTGCAGTGACAGTATAGAAGTTTTTAATTGTTACATTATCCTGATAATAAGTTTAACTTAAAGAGGACCTATTACGCTTTTGTGCTTTTTCCCTTTCCTTTAGTGTGCTATATAGTTTTTGTACATGTAAAAGTCCTGCAAGCCCAAAGTCCAAACTAAAGGGAGTTACTCTGCCCCACAGAAAGTCCTGTCTTTTCTTCCGTAACGTGGTGACGTCACAAAGTAACATATTTGCTCAATACCTGCCTAGCGGCTAGTTTGACACGCCCTCAAACAAATCTAGTTAGAGCGGAGTTGGAGCGGAGTCCAAAGAGTTTTGTTAGATTAACCAAGGGTTTCAGACAGGGTGAAAAGAGGAGCTGCAGCATAGCCGGTATGAGAAAGGTAAAGTGTTTTTTGAACATTAAAGCATGTTATGTATATTTTTCCACTCTTTCCCTTGCCATACTAGATAATTGTATCGTTTTTTGGACTGATGCTTGTGCAGTTTTGATCACAGGTGATTTTGTCTCTTTGGAGATCTGTTAGTTGTCTCATGTTGCTTTGAGATCTTACATATCAAAGAGCACCTTTTCAGGCCCTGTTTTTCAGCTGAAAAACTTTGCTAATTGGCATTGATTCTAATATAACTCACATCTGTAACAGTAATTTGTACCTGCTGTGATTATGTTATGTCAGAATTATTTCCAGAAGGTCTCACTTTGCCTTCCTCCAGTAATTATGTTAAAGTGGATCTATCATGCTTTTGTGCTTTTCCCTTTCCTTTAGTGTGTTATAAAGTTTTTCGTGCATGTAAAAGCAAAGTTACAGTACAAAGCCCAAAGTCCACGCCAAAGGGAGTTATTCTCCCCCACAGAAACACTGCTCCTGAACTGCCTGAAACACCTCACTTTAAATCCCACCTTTTCTTCCGTAACATTGTGATGTCACCGAGTAACACATTTGCATAACAGCTAGTTTTGCACGCCCTCAAACAAAGCTAGTTAGAGCGGAGCTGGAGTAGAGACCGAAGGGTTTGGTTCAGTTGACCAATCACAACAGAGTGGGCCAGCTGATTAATCAGAGTAAACTGGGCAAAGTAAAGCATTTTTTGAACATTAAAGCATATAAACATGTTCTAGTAGAAACCCAAAATACAAGTTTGCACCTGAAAATAATCATAATAGGTGCTCTTTAAGTAGAGAACATCAGGATGATAAGTTAACAATAACAAAGAATTAACTTTGTAAGTCCTTCAGCCAGAAACAGAGAGGTCAGTACAATCAAAACCAGACATGTTTCATGTATTTACACCACTCTAACGACTCTGTCTTCATCACATTGAAGTCACAAGTGGTCTGGGATGAGAGAGAGACACAGAGAGAGGACTTGTTTTCAGTTTGTTCAGCTTTACAAGTGTAATTGGTTTAATAGTCACAAAAGGTCAAGTAAAGTCAAATTTATTTCTAAAGTGCTTTCAACACGAGTCCATCACAAAGTACTTTACAGCTAACGACTCTGTGTGTGCACAGAGAGAGAGCAGAGAGAGGTGTGACAACGAAAGTAAACTATTTAATAAATTGTGTCCATTCAGAATCCAAAGGCAAGTTTATTTATATAGCATATTTCATACACAAAGGCAATGCAAAATGCTTTACATAAAGCATAAACATACAAAACAAATAAAACAGAAAATAAGACAATTTATAAATAAATATATATATAAATATATACATATAAATAAAACAAAAAAAGTCAGCTTGTAGAAACATGCTCACAAATGTTATATTTTTTTGTGTGAAAGAGTTCAGGCTGTTCTCATACACCGTTCGTATCTACATATACGAAAAGTAATGCACTGTAATTTGTATATATATCCCACAAAATCAATTTGTATGTAATAAACGTAATTGTGAAACCACAGGGAGTACAAATCACGACAAAAGTTGCCTAGGGAGGTCGGATTGGATGCGTGAAACCGATGCACAGAGGCACCCTTTAGCAACAGTATGTGATGAACCGGGCTTTCAACTAACTCCGATGTGGAGACCGGTGTTCGTGTCCCGTGTGAAACTAAATAACGTGGACTTATTTTGTCACGTCAGTCTTTAGTCACGTGACTCGTTGTATTGTCAGTCCCGTGAGTCACGTGAGTTGTTAGTATCGTCAGCCCTGTGAGTCACATGAGTTGTTAGTCAGTGAAGTTAACGTCAACCACGACCGTTTCCTAACCCTAACGAAGTGGTTGTGTTGCCTAAATCTAACGTCCTGTGAAAATGGATGTTTATTTTGAAAGGACACTATGCATATAACGAGTGTATATTGGCTCGCCGTCCCTGGTCCATCCAAAATTAACGCAAGAGGGGTACCCCTTGCATCAGTCTCCGATGTAGAGGGGCACTGACCAAGTGGCGGTATTTTACGAGTTGGGAGTGAGAATGTGTTGATGGGTGTGACAAAAAATACTGGACTTTTGCCCAGGAGACCGGTGTTCGTACCCCGTGTGAAACCAGAAGTCAACGTTGATTTATTTGTAACTTCCGTACTTAAGTTACGCCACTTCTGCTGTTATTTTAACCCAAACCACGGTCTTTTCCTAAACCTCACCAAGTTGATTCCTGTGAATACAGAAGTCTGTATGCATGTAGCAATCGGAAATTGACACGTATTGCAGGAAATCTTTCGGAAAGATTTCATAAGATATCATACGTTGTATGAGGAAAAGTTAAACAGCTGTACATTTATCAATAAGTAATTGTGAGGGAAATATAAGATCAAATGAGCTTCAGATGTAAGAAGGCGTGAGTGGTATGGAGAGAAACTGACTAATATTTGAGTGCAGTCCTGTTTATAACTGTGCGACCTCTCATATAAGAAGGTGAAACAAACAAACAGAACTTATTAAATCTGTGAGGAAGCTGCCGGTTTGATTTTCGACCCTCTCTTGTCATTTGCATTATCCTGGCATTTGATTAGCCACTGGAGATGGACGGATATTTTTATTAGGCTCTCCAATAAGGGGGCGACTGGGTGATATTTTCCAGGAAAGCTGCCAGCGGCCGTCAATATTTCAGTGTTTAAGGCCGGAACAGAGCGACGAGGACCGCTCAGACTTTATATTGTGATGTTCAGTGTTAACACAGCTAACACAACAAGTGTCTTTGAACAATGCAGCTGATTCCTTTTTTCTGTTAATATGTTTAACAAACAGCTGTCACTACAAACATATTAATAATGGAAACACCCATTGTTTTGGTTGCAGCTGATCTTGCAGTGAATGTTCAGAGCATGCAGCTCTGTTCATTAAAAGCAGCTGAAGTTGTTGGATGTGTTACTTTAATCTCCGTCTGCAGTTTACACACCCCCTGCCGCTTCATGCTCACACATTCACTGGTGGCAACCGCTTCAGATATTCAGTGTGAATCTCACACTCAAATTATTCCCGCATATTTCCCCAGACACAATGTAGTTGTGTTCTTTTCACAAAATCAAACATTTGAATTCTGGTGGATAAAAAAAAGAGTTATTCCAATAGTTAATGCTAATTTATTCCACATGTTTAAAAGTGATGGTTCAAAATCTTTTAGATTCAAAACCCTCTTCAAGGTCTTAACATACAATAGACACAATAACATACATAACAAACATTTTATTAACCTCAATCCAACCAACAAGAACAATTCATCCAGATAAAGAGAAAGCAAACATGTTAAAGCTCATAATTACAAATACATACAGATAAAACAATAATTAAAACAAGATAGTAAATTATTATTACAATTAATATTTGTGAGATAGCATTGAGTTTCATTATTAATCCCTTAATGTAATACCAAATGAATCTTTCTTATAATGTTAGTTGTTCTCTGTCGAGGTAACCTGACCTCAGAAACAGAATGAGGAGGGAGATTGATTCAGCTGCAGGTCACCCATTAATTACTCTGTCTTTTTTCTACGAGCACTGTCAGGATCAGCACTCAGGTTTTCCAGTCGATCAAACAGCGTTGGAAAATCTTTATATATGCTTTTAAGCATATTCTTCTCTTCAGTATGAAACTTTCCATTTAGGGATGCAAAGTCTATTGCTATTCCCGTCTTCACTTGGTCAATTTCCTGCCTACCTTCCTGGAAATGGCATCTAGCCATGGTGGGGCAGAGGTAACCTGCATTTGTAAAACCTGGCTCACTGAAGAAGCAGATGCCAAACGCAGCCAATGCACTTGAAATCTCATTAGAATTAACTTATGTATTAGTAATGTCGTTCACTGACAGAGCCAGAAAACATTAGCAGTTAGGCGAGCTGGCCAGACTTCACCTGTTCTGGATATCATCCTTCTGTCTCATTACCATATACCGTGTTTCACTCAGTGTGTTTTCATGCACTTAAAGGGGAAATTCAAAACCTTTTATTTGGATGTCCAATTAGACTTGATGGTAAATGTAGTCAATTAAAGGGGAAACTATTATGCTTTTGTGCTTTTTCTCTTTCCTTTGGTTTGTTATATAGTTTTTTTGGTCTGCAAAGTTACAAAGCTCAAAGTCCAGGCTAAAGAGGGAGTTACTCTCCCCAACAGAAACACTGCTCCTGAACTGCCTGAAACGCCTCGCTTGAAGTCCCGCCTTTTCTTCCGTAACATGGTGATGTCACCAAGTAACACATTAGCATAACGGCTAGTTTGGCACGCCCTCAAATAAAGCTAGTTAGAGCGGAGCTGGAGCAGAGTCCGAAGGGTTTGGTTCGGTTGACGAATCAGAGCTCAAACAGAGTATTTCAGACAGAGGGTGAAAAGAGGTGCTGCAGCCAGTATGAGAAGAGTAAAGCATTTTTTGAACATTAAAGCATGTATACATCTTCTAGTAGAAACCCAAAAATACAAGTCTGCACCTGAAAATAAGCACAATAGGTCCTCTTTAAAGCAATTAATTCCTCAGTGTGTGCTGTATTGACTGAGACAGCTACGTTCTCCTGCTGCGAAATATGTTGTTCTTCCTGCATTCAGTCAGTGGCGTCATTCGACGTGAAGGAAGAACTACAGGCTGCTATTTCAGCTTGTATTTCTCTGGGTAACCAGGGGGCGCCATGCTCTAGATGCCACTCAAAAAAAGAACTTCCTTTAAGTCTTCGCTTGTATTGCAAACTAGCTGTGTTTCCAACAGCGAAAGTAAGTAGTAGCGAGAGTATACGGCCGATGAAAAATGCAGCTCGCAATGCATCCTGTAGGCTCTGTCAACACAGCTACGCAAGCAGGAGAACTCAGCTTTCTCGGACAATATGGCACACACTGAGGAATCTATCGCTTCAATTGACTACATTTACCATCAACACTGATTGGACATCCACATAAAAGATGGGAAATTTTCCCTTCAGGTGCCATGCCAGTTCTCATTTGTTAAAGTGTAAGCTTTTTGACCAATTACGACTAAAATCTAATCAAAAAGTCATCTATTTAGAACATCTGTGTACCCCACTTATGTCACTTAAATCACAGTCATGTCAGAATCCTCCTTCAAACCTCCAGGCTGGAGGACATGAATCCAGATTAGCTCCATATGGCGAGGCTCTCTAAAGCCATTGGTCCAGTTATTACCCGTCTGTAGATCATGTGGTTTGACATCCTGGTTTCAGGGAGATACTACAGGGACAAAAATTATGGAAATAATGTAATCAAAGAAGGTCTGACCTTAAAGGTATAGTTTTGGTGTTTTGAAGTGGGGTTATATGAGGTATTATCTATAGTCAGTGTATTACCTACAGTAGATGACGGTCGGCACGCCCCCAGTTTGGAGAAACAGACAGGAGTACCAGCACAGGAGCAAAGCAATGTACTGCTGTGAACAAGGACAAAACGTATTTCATCAGTTTAAGTGTACGCTATATTTAAAACATTTTCACCGGTTTATCTTGCAGTCAGACAGCCCCTTTCCGAAGGGGAACTGAAGCCGTTGTATCGATCTATGCTCTCGCCAAAGCCACCAGACTCCATCGAAAAGACCTGCAATTTTACCTCGCAGAACACCAGAGTTGCTGCTTTACCGCTGCCGCAAACAGTTAAATTGTTGGTGAGTTTTTATTTGATGAATCCAAACTAACCCTTTAAAGCACCAAAATCACACAATAGTGCAAAAAAAACTAACCGATTGAGGCAGCAGTAGACCAGCAACTGCCATGTTCTGCGAGATAAAATTACTGTTTTTTTTTCAATGGAGTCTGGTTGCTTTGACAAGATCATGGAAAACAGCTTCAATTCCTCGCCGGAAACATAGACTGTTTAGCTGTCTCGCAGCAAGGTAAACCTGCAAAAATATTCTAAGTATAGCGTAAACTTAAAGTGATGTTGACGTTTTTTAGATGAGCCTTTCTTTTAGGTGTCTAAAATACGTTTTGCTGCTGCTCCCGTCCACAGCAGTACATTGCTTTGCTTCCGTGCGGTAACTCCTGTCTGTTTCTCCAAACTGGGGGCGTGCCGACCGTCATCTACTGTAGGTAATAAGCTGACTATGGATAAGTACCTCATACAACCTCACTTCAAAACACCTGAACTATCCCTTTAACCAAAACAAACATATCTAAAATGAATCATGTCTAACATAATGCATAAGTTTAAAGCCAACTCCCCAAACCATCCGTTCCTAATATAACACCTAAACATCGACTTACACCCAGGATCATGGACAGTATAAACTATTGGCATGTAATAATCATCCCATAAGACCCAACACACTGTATGTACTCATAACCTCCAAAACAAAGGTTTGAACCACTTCCGTCAGATGATTTTCAACATATTTGTCCCCATACTTTTTCAAGCATTAGTCTTTCTGGTTTTCTAGCTTTTGCAATCAGTATTCCATGTTCACAAGAACTGACTTTAATTGTCTTCATACGGGTGGCATTTGTCTTTAAGTAGCAGAATCAAAAGACGCTTTCAACCTAGAGTTTCATACTCTGATCCCACAAACGTTGCTGGTGGGCATGTTGTGGCGCCAGACTACCCTTGATCTAATACCACTGATCTGAACCAGACACAGATTCAGATGACACATTGCAATTATGCTTTGGAAATGTTTTAGAAATCTGACTTTTTGGAAAGTAATGATCTCATTCTGTGGGATCATTGTGTTTATGACCCGCCTTAGGCTTCTCATTCAGACACTCGAATAAGAGACAGAGCCCAATAACTAAGCCAGTTGTCAAAGGGCTGAATAAGGTATTAAGCAAGAGATGAACTGAGAAACATGATCTGATGAGTGAGGCATGAATGATCTTTTTTAGATGAATTCACCTCCTAGGAGCTTGAAGGTCAAAACCTTCTCCTCACAGGCGCAGCGCTAAAGTGAATTGTTTTTCTCTCAAATTTACCCGAGCGCTTCGTTGTTTGGGAAAACCTGAGCAGTCAGTCACTAGTGTGAGATCTCTTTAACAGAGTCTGTCACCAGCAGGCAGAGCACCATCCATCTCTGACAGTCTGCCGCTAAACTGGCATAAATATCTGCCCTTCACTATGTGCCAATTATTTCTGCAGTGTCAGAGGATCTGCGGGCCTCAGAAGAACGAGCGTTTGTTGATCCAGTCTCTCAACTTTATGTGTCTATGTTATGCTGCACTTCATGCCTCATATCAGGGATCTTCAGAGTACTGTGTAGTTTATATACCGGCACAAATAGATGCTGCTTTGCCCTCTTTAGCTGAAGCTTGACATTTAGTCGCAAGAGATTTTGGGAGATTTCCGTTTTTTGGAGTCAGGATTCTTGTTGTTGTTGTCGTTCATGAATGGAGTCTGTTAGTGTGCGGTGGGCTGTTTTGGCCAAATCGTTGCTCTTCACAAACTATAGAAACAAAACTGTTAAAATTTAATGTAACATGTCGTTATATGTGGGGTCTCTCACATTTTCAACATCTGTTATGATTTGAAAAATCTTTTAGTGTGGGCCAGCCTTAAGACACAAAGCAAGAAAAGGAAGTTACAGAGAGAAAAGTGGCACTTAAGAGGATGATATCCTCCTCTGAACTGTTATTGTGAGACTTACTCTCATAATAACAATAATAACTATAGAATTACTGTTATTATGAGAGGAGGTATTTGGTCCAAACAGAACACCATGCACTAACAGATTCCATTCATGAACAACAAGAGTCCCGACTAAAAAAAACTGAAATCTCGCAAAATCTCTCGCAATGAAGCATGACTCAAGTGTAAACAAACATGGCGGACGACGGGCTGGAAGAATTTGAGACGTTAGCTTTGCACTACTCTGCACTGAAAATTCACGAAAGGGTGGATGGATGAAGTCACAGAGACACGTTAAATAAACACTTGTGTTGTTGCCATGAATTAGCAAGTTGGTCCTCCATTTCTGAGCTCCATCTTACTACTACTTCATGCTTTGTGTTTTGCATTAGCTCATTCATTAGCCGCGTCCGCCATGACGGCGGTGGTTGTCCTTCCTTCTTCAGTCAGCTTGGTTCCCAATTGGCTATCGTTCTGTCCCACGTGACTACATCATCGGTTGTCCTAGGGGTTCCCCACACACAACAGGATATCCGATCATAAATATTGAACATGTTTAATATTTACTCTTAACATACCTCACACCACAGGAATATCTGGAAGGATAATCTTTAGAACCATCAAAAAATCGGGGCTTTGCTAACGGTCGTTGGGAGG
>CAKAKR010063892.1:51063-90729 GCA_916700685.1 Adelosebastes latens | reverse complement strand
GACATTTAGTCGCAAGAGATTTTGGGAGATTTCCGTTTTTTGGAGTCGGGACTCTTGTTGTTGTTGTTGTTCATGAATGGAGTCTGTTAGTGTGTGGTGGGCTGTTTTGGCCAAATCATTGCTCTCCACACACTATAGAAACAAAACTGTTAAATTTAACGTAACATGTCGTTATATGTGGGGTCTCTCACATTTTCAACATCTGTTAAGATTTGAAAATATTTTAGTGTGGGCCAGCCTTAAGACACAAAGCAAGGAAAGGAAGTTACAGAGAGAAAAGTGGCACTTAAGAGGATGATATCCTCCTCTGAGCTGTTATTGTTAGACTTACTCTCATAATAACAATAATAATTATAGAATTACTGTTATTATGAGAGGAGGTATTTGGCCAAAACAGAACACCAAACACTAACAGATTCTATTCATGTACAACAAAAGTCCCGACTAAAAAGCACTGAAAAGGATGGATGGATGAAGTCATGGAAACACGTTAAATAAACACTTGTGTTGCCATAAATTAGCAAGTTGGTCCTCCATTTCTGAGCTCCATCTTACTACTACTTCATGCTTTGTGTTTTGCATTAGCTCATTCATTAGCCGCGTCCGCCATGACGGCGGTGGTTGTCCTTCCTGCTTCAGTCAGCTTGGTTCCCAATTGGCTATCGTTCTGTCCCACGTGACTACATCATCGGTTGTCCTCGGGGTTCCCCACACACAACAGGATATCCGATCATAAATATTGAACATGTTTAATATTTACTCTTAACATACCTCACACCACAGGAATATCTGGAAGGATAATCTTTAGAACCATCAAAAAATCGGGGCTTTGCTAACGGTCGTTGGGAGGAGGGAATCGGGCTCAGACTCGGCTTGATTCTCGTGTAGTGTGTACTCGGGGTTATTATCTTTGTGCATGAATTATCTCAATATACAGTTATTCTATGCTTATTATGTAGGTGATGTGCTGAGCAGTTTGTATGTTGCCTAAGATTAAGGTTTCACTCTATGGCCATTTCATCCTTAATTGGTTCTCATTAGAACAGTAATTAGCATAGAGGACACAACATGTATTATATTTGTGCTGTAACAATTACCCTATAATTTATGTAAATAATTAAGACTTTAATGAGATTCAGGGAATTTTTCAGTGCTTATATTATATTATATATATTTTTAATGGGCAAACAGTTGACTGGTTAGCAAAGGTTAATGCAACTTTATAAATAAAGTTATCATTAGATACATTTAAAAAGAGGTAAAATAAGCAAAGAGACAAAAAGCTGAGGGAGGTGGTGAAAGGACAAGCTTCTTTTAACTTTCAAACAAGCAGCTGGCGGACACGTAAATAGTTATTACACCAGTTTACTTTATCTCCCATACCTAAAGACTCTGTTTGTTTTGTCAACTGAGCATGTTTTTATGTACCGTAAAACTGACATTCAGGTTACTATATCCTATATTATAGCCCAATTTGTGAATTAGGTGTGTATGTAACATAATAATATACAGTGTAGAGTGTAGAGGAGAGTGAGATGAGGTAATGAGCATTAGGTCGAGGACAGTTCTGCACTGCGCTCCACTCACGACTCCAGGATCTACTCTTTACTCCTTGTTCTGTTTTCTTTACTCAGTGCTCCATGACTCACTGTAGAGGCCATAAGTAATATATGACCTTTACATACCTCAGCAGGATCTGAAAGTCTTGAAACTCTAGTGGGCTGAAAAGTACCGCACTGCAAAACATCTCCACTCAGTCATGAGTCAGTTGCTAAATCTTATCCACAGATGGGGTCACTGGTTTCCAATACAACACAAGTTGTTTTTGAGGAATTGAAGTGTAATTTTCTTGATCCAGATCCGGTTGCTTTGTTTTTTCTCAAGATACTGAGACAAATTTTGAGACATTTCCTGTAACAACAAAAACCGTGTCGGACTATTTCATCCTATTGACATAATTTATTCTTCTTTAAAAAAATTATGTTACACATGACACCTAATGACTTGTTAAGACATATATTTCTTCTCCAGACTTTTCAAAATAAACTTCCACCTTCACAGGAAACAACTTGGTTTGGTTTAGGCAACAAAACTACTTAGTTAGGTTTAGAAAAAGATTGTGGTTACGCCACACCAGAAACACGGAAGTTACGTGACTAATAAATCATCGTTGGCTTCTGGTTTCACACGGGACATGAACAGCGGGCGTAAATCTAGTATTTTTAGACCCACCCATCCACCCTGACCTCCTTCCTACACGTCTTTTGCCACTCTTTATATTTGTTCACAATTACGTGTATTACATACAAATTGATTTTGTGGGATTAGTACGAATTACAGTGCATTTACTTTTCGTAAGTATAGACACAAACAGTGTAGGAGAACAGCTTGTTTGAAGTGTGGAAGTTTCCAAACTTGGCAAATAATTGTTGGATCACTGTTATTGATGAGTATCCGTCTTACCTCCCTCAACAATACATCGTTTCATCCTAATAAATCCCCATTATTGTCCCTTTTCAACCTTTTATTGTTTCTGTTGTATAGACTGTTCTATTTTTGCTCTGTGCTCTCTATACTTTACCCAGCTCTATTTTCTACATACTCCCCTGCCTTTATTCAATACTCTTTACAGTGTTTCTAAACCATTTTTGACGTTTAACAGTTTGAAGGCTTTTGTTCCAAGCAAACACGGCACGGTTTGAATTCACATATTCAGGCGGAGAGGGAGATCTAATCAGAGAAATCCGCTGGTGGAGTGATTGGTTGGAACAAAACCCTGCAATCTCTCAGGCCTCGATGGCACACAAGATGGGAACCACGGCTGCACACCAAAGTCGGCACAAAGCTGTTTTATTCTGCACGGTCCGCCATGCTGTCTGCTCCATATCCCCTGAATAGAGAAGATCAGCTCGTGCCAAAATAGCGTCCATGTTTCCATCAGCGGTGTCCCTCCCCATCACAGTGGGCTTTCACACAGAGTTGGACACGCTGTCAGCAACAAGGAGCTCTAACCAGGCAGTGACGCTATCCTCAGTGTCAGCAGCCTACTGCCTGTCGACTGAGTTTCATGCTAGAGGCTTTATGAAATGAATATTGTAAATCCAGTGGAAAGTTTAAACGCCTTTAATCCCTGGTTACAACATGACAGCTTATGAATATTTCTGATGATGCATTCGGTAAAAGACTGATGTAATAATAATAATACTAATGATAAGAATACTGATCTTTTGAGATAAGTAAGCAAAACCATTAGAAAGGCCGTTATAAATCTGATTAAAAAGCTATTGTTAATTTGATGAAATAGTAGAAACCTGGCCTTTTCCATCATGCTGCACCCGATTTCACTGTTATCAGGTCATTAAATAGGTTTTATCAGTCGCTATAAGCACCATAGATGTGGGTCATTGGGAGCCTACTACGTTGTAAAAGTGAAACTTAAAAGCAACACGTTCTAACACGTTGTGAAACTGAATGAAACATCACGTTTTGAACACAAACAAAAAGGCTTTTTAGGGTTAGGCAACAAAACAGTCACATTTAGGCAATAAAGCTACAGCTTCTTTACTTTTAGGCAAAAAAAACACAGTTAGGTTAGACAACAAAACTACAATTTCTTTAGGTTTAGGCAAAAAAAAACAGTTAGGTTTAGCAGCAAAACTACAACTCTTTTAGGTTTAGGTAAAAAAGTTTAACACTGTCTATAGTACAGCGCATGACTTCCTCTTAATTATTCCAAAATTACTATGGTCGCTAGAGGTCGCTGTTGTGTTCTTTTATACCTTCTTTTGGGGATCTACCATGTGAATAGATGATAAAACCTACTAGTGGGTGTAGTAGGCCCCTATTGACCCACATCTATGGGGCTTATAGCAACTGATTACGCCTATTTTATAGCCTGACAACAGTTTAATTGGCTGCATTTGTAGGTGGTTCAGATTCATTGCGCAGATGGATATTTACCTCTCCATGTCTCCCATTGCAGTTTTTGTTTGTGATGAGCACATACACTTTTTTTTTTTTCAAGTTTTGATGATTCAAACTCTCTCCAGTCACTTTTTTTGAAACTCTCATGGATTTTTCTCCAAGGATTAAGTCTGTTGAATACTTTTCCTCCTAAAGAGATGATACAGCCGTCAGTCCTCCGCAGGCTTCCAGCTCTAATTCTGCAGTCAGTCCTGTTATTTTGAAAGCTTCCTTACTCTACATGACTATAACTGGTACTGCCGGGGACTTCCTGTTGAAGTTATCCCTCAGTCTTTAAGCGCAAAAGCTCACTTGATCTTGATTTTCAGTATGAATACAAACCGTGAAAGCCAGTCCTCACAATTTTTGGGGTTTTAAGCAGGTGGTGTCAGCAAAGTTACCACAGGGATAACTGGCCATTAACCCCTCAAATATATGCAGCACATTGTTGCTAAAAGCAATGGAAAAAGGCTGTTAAAAACTCTTTGAATTAGACATGAAATATTCCAGCGTTTAAAATGACCTTTCCTGACTTCTCCTCGACTGTTTAAACCTTCAATATTTTTTCATTTTGCAAATTAAGCAAGAAAGATATACCCTGTAATTCCCTTTTACCATGTGAGAGTTACAATTTCATGACCTTTTCTTTGACCCTGTAAAACTCACTGTGCTTTAAAGTTGAGACAAAGAAAGGTATCACAATGCCTTATGATTCTGAATTCTTCACACTGGATGTTAAGCTTTCTACCAGTCAAGATCACCTAAACCGAGACCAAGTCATGACCAAGACCAGAATGTATCAAGACAGAACCAAAGACAAAACCAAGACTTTGAAGGGTTGAGACCAAATCAAGACCAGACCAGTGAATAAAATCCAGAGTCCTCTTTGTCCGAGACAAGACTGAGTAAAAATGCGGTCGATTCCAAGATGAGACAGAGACCTTCAAAAAGTGATCTTGAGACCAAGACCAATCTCGAGTACTAAACTGTTTTCTGCTGTCCCTTTGTGAAATATTTATTTAGCCATTTTTTAAAGGATAAGGCTGGTGATATTTGATGTTTCTTATTATCTACAAATCCTATGAATAGACCAAAACCAACAAGGAGTTGATCTTAATGAGATTATTTGACACTAAGAAAAATATGGTACTACCAGCTTTATCCTTTTAAAGCCTCTGAAAACTTTCTTTCAAATCAAAGTATTCCTCAATAACATTATATATGCATGATCAATTGACCAAAATCAAAGTTAAGCATCCTTAGGTATCATTTATTAAAGAGTTTAGCAGCTGGAGCTCTTCTAACTTTTGCCAAAAAACGTGTGGTAGTGTAGCTCCCCATTGCTCATATAGTGTCAAGCTAATTAAGAACATTTCAGGGCCTTTAAGAAAGTCAGTCAAGTAATCCCTGATTTTAATTAGAAAAACAAAACACATTTTCTTTATAGAGAATTCATTTAAAAAGAGGACATTTGAGGTGGTAGATTTGGAGAGAAATTGGAAACACATTTAAGAAAAAGAGAACAGAATTGGAGACAGCATTAGAGACGCCATTGATAAATACAAATTTCTGCTGATCTCCAGGTTTACAGGCTCTGGCTAAGACCCAAAGCAGGGGGTCCTGAGGCATCTTAATCCAGGCCTGGATGTACTGTAAGTGAGTGTTGGCAGGTGCATCTGAAGACTTGTTGGCAAAGCTGCAGTAATGGATATGTGGTGTACCTGCCCTGCATGTTATCAGCCACTGCACTGAAAGGAGATTTGTTTTGTATCAGTGCAGATGAAGAAAAAAGGAAGAAGACTGCAAGATTGTTTTTCTGCTTCTTCATTATAACTGACTACAACACTTGCAGTTTGTCGATAATAAAGTATTTATGTGGTGCTTGAATTAAAATTAAAGTGGAATTTAAACACACTGCAGGGGTCAAAGTTTCCAGAAAAAACATCTGGGATAATCTCTGAAAGCCCCAAGGCGGTCGTCCCGAGTTACATTTTGCATTTGCATCTACCGTGACCCAATTACTCTACCGATATTATGCATCCGCCGTCTACTGCCACGCCACTATGGTGAGCACCATGGGCTGTTTGGCCCGCTGTCGCAGCTCTTGTAAACAAACAAATTGAATTTATGTAACCTTGCTGACGGGTAGGAACTGCAGAGTTCAGGCTGGCTGGCGAGCGTGGCGTTCCCAATGTTTGGAGCCCAGTGGAAACACAGTTATTACGGCCAGAAAGAGTGAACTCACCGCCTACAGTGGCAGCCGGCTTGTTTTGTTATATGGATGATGAAGTTGATGTATGGGCCCCTTCTATGCGCAGAACAGCTACAGTCTTTCTGCCAAGTGATGAATAGCATCAATACTGTTGGCTATTGGAAAGGACCGGGGCACACAAGATCTCATCTCAACTCCTCTTTTCCATTTTCTCCATTTTGGCACATTTCAAATAAATTGTATTGTTTTTATTTTTTCCCTTCCCTTCCTTCCTTCCTTCTCTATCCCTCTATCTATAGACCCCACTCCTTTTGTGTAACTTTTAATGAGCTAAAAGGTATGCAAGGGTGCACAGGAAACCCTTGACAAAGCACTTTTGAAAGATTAAGGCTGACTAACGGCACAGTGGTGTCTCGTTGGCTTTGTCTCCCTCCCTTTTCTTTCTCTGCATCTGTCCAGTCGAGCGAGAGGCTGCGGGAATGAGCATCGCAATAGAGGCGAGATTAGAATCGGATGTGAATTGGGCTGGAGATTGGTTTGTAGGCTGAAAATGCCTGAAAATGGAAGATGGGGTGGAAGCAGGGGGACAGATGAACAATGAGAGAGAAGGTCACAGTTAAAAAGCCAGTGTGAGAGGATAGCGGTGCTGCCGGTGTGGCGGAGGATAAGAATGATTGAGTAGCAGAATTTGCATGGGAAATAACTTTATAATGGCTCTAAATTTTCTCCTTACCACATCACTCTTTAGTCGTGTAATTTTAAGTAATGGCATCTTTTCTCTCTGAGTGCCCACTGGCTGCTTTGAAAGCCAACAGCTGGTCTGCGTTTTAGGCCGGCCATTAAAGCACTCAGGGTGTTTTTGTGGCTTTCATTCGACATTTCACATCATTAGTCACCTCTAAGTGAATTTAATGAGAAATTACCTGTTATAGGAGCCGAAACTGGTTAGAAGGAGCACACTAATCCCTCCTAATGACTTATGATAATCATCCGAGTTTGAAACCTGTGGACTACTCATGGGTGTCTAAGGCGGCTTATCCATACAGCAGGTATTGATGGATGATGATCTAGAATTATTTCATTCCGCATACTTTGGTTGCAGCATCCAAAAATCATAAACTGTTTTACAGCACTCGTAGTTTGTTGACTGCACTCCATTTTCCAGTGTTTGGTATCAAATTATTTCCAAAGCAGAGGGCTCTATCGATTGTTTGTTGCGCTAGGTGTCAGAGAGACAGTTTCCATAAAACTTTCATGCGGCCTGCTTTCCTCTTCGCCTCAATAGGAGTTAGTGTTTGGGTGTTAGCTCTCACAAAGGGACCCCATTGATTGTTGCATTGATTTTCAACCGCACTTTCCTCTTTTTCCTCCCTCACAGTGGCAAACATTTTGTGGCGAGAAGAAGGTACGTCTAGACTGCTTCACTATAGCATTCATTAAACTGAGTTAATTGAATTTTTGTAATAGGGTTACTGAACTGTGATGAGAGGGATTAAATGATTTGATGCTTTGAGAGTAGATAACAGTGTTGTAGGCTTATTTCCGCTGCAAATGTTCACACTGTGCAGCCTCAGAAGCTATTTTAGGTCTGCTCTGTGTGTGTGTAACGGGGCTGTTTTTGCTTTCTCTCCAGGTCTTGGCATTGGCAACATGTTCTACGTGTTTTATGAAGACGGTATTAAAGTCATTCAGCCTGTGGCATGCGAGATACAGCGACACATTAAGCCCAGTGAGAAGCTGCTGGCTCTGCAGGTGAGTGGTCGTGCAAAAGATGCATTCAGCTTTTTTTAACAGTGACTCAATTTTATAGTGATTCATTCTGAGCTGAAATGAACCATCCCAGTCATCTGTGTGAGTTGAAGCTGTGAGTAAGAGCTCTTGGGCCTGACTGATGGCACAGATCATCTTTTACTATAATAATAACAATGATAACTTTATCTATATAGCACCTTTCAAAAACAAATAAAAGTAATTAAGATCCAGAACTTAAGGCCCTGACAAACCAAGCCGACGGTCGGCAGTCGGGACAGTTTGGGGCCATCGGTGAGCATCTGTCGGCTTAGTTTCTTCGGTGCGTCCTGCGCTGTCGGCGATGATGTGAGAAGTTAACATTTTGACGATGCATGATTTTCATCGAACAGCGACGAAGAATATCTAGAACATAGAAAAAAATGAATTATAGCAACAGAAACGCCATCAAAAACAGGACGCTATGCAATTACAAAAAATAGTATGAAAAGATGTTTTTGTGTGTTTCAGCTGTAACCGAAGGAGATTGGTGCAAAAAGATATATCCACAATATAGACTCATCACATTGTAAAGTTGTTATGGTGTACGTGTTGTCACACAGTTGCCTATTTACACATCCAGCAGACACACAGAGCAACATTAGCATTCATTTTGAGTCTTGTTTATGTCTCCTTATGATTTCAATGTTCACTCTTCTTTTAACGCTGTTTGTGTTTGGTCCTCACTAACTCCTGAGGGAAATATCTGGCGGTAGTGTGGGTTTATCAGAGCTTTTTTGCTGAAAAACAGACTGAAGTTGTGGGCCGTAAAACCAAAATAACGATCTGAAACATGCTAAAATGCTCTGTAGATTTAGAATTCAGAGGATTCGTCATTACGAGCAACCTCTTTCATATTACACATAGTAAAGTTCTATTGTTAATATAAAACTATTGATTAGTGCAGCTCTAAAGTGGTTCGAGTATTGCTAGCTACAGAAAACGAACGATGCCCAGTGGACACAGCGGCCACATTACAGTGGTGAGCCTGTTATTTTACAGACCACTGGCATTCAGAGGGGGTCTCACCTCTCAGCGGACTCTTTATGCCCATCCTCCCCCCACTGAAACGCCGTTTATCACTAAAGCTTTCAAGCAGCAAAATATTCAAAGCGTGTTCCTGATAGATACCTGTTAGATTTACACGTGTTCTCGAACGGACGCTGTCCTCTGAGCTGCTTCTCATTCAGGAGCCCCGGCGCTTATTGGATGGCTGTTATACATAAAGCGATGCCATGAATGCACAACAATCAGCCAAGCGTTCCTCTGAGAGGTGTGTTTGTATTAGGATATCAATCACTGCGAGCGCTGTGATGCCGGTTCCATTGCTGTCATCGGGGGATTGCTGTGTGAACACATGAGGCCGTTTTCCAGCATTGGAGCTCACGTTTTCTCCATCACGGAGGAGCATTGATTGATTTGTTTATGGTAATCGTGCAGCCAATCCATTATCCTTAAATACCATATAGAGTCTTTTACTGTGATGCAGCGGAGAAACACTGTGATGTCCAATTATAGTAAAGTCAGTCCACGAAGTATCTTTACTTTTCTTCCCTCCGGAGCCGAGAAGAAGCTGAGAGGGAGCGTCCATGTTTGTCTCGCTGCCACAGCATCGAGTCCTGTTGGGTTGTTAAATGGTTCTTTCATTAGTTAAAGGCACAATGAGTAGGATTTGTCCGTTGCGGTCTGTAAACACAACATTCAAAGTTAGCCCATCCTCCCCCAGCTCAACGAGGGTGCTTGCTGCAGGTGAAAACCACCCCCAGATTCACTCTCATTTCAGATTTGATCTGCTGTAGGGCATCCAAAATTGCTTGAAGAGAGACTTTGTGGTACTACTACAGCTCCAGATTACCAAATTAAGACAAGAGCAACCCAAAACTTTGGCCTGAACACTAGTTATATAGAGATTACAGGCCCTGGTTGAAGTTAACTAGTGATGCAAATGAAGCATGCAACACACATTCACACAGCAGCGGCCATCTTGCTGTTACCAACTAATTGATTGGTCGATTAATTGTTGCAACTCTAACGATTAATTTATTATCGTTATTATTATTTGTGTGCTTAAATGTTAACTTCCATGTTTTGTGCCTGAGGACCCCCCTTGAAAACAAGATGGTGCATCTCAAGGTGTTTATCCTCTAATAAATTTAGAAAATGTTACTACGTCTAAATGCTTAAATTCAAATTGAGTTATCTACCATTTGAAAAAGTGCATAACATTTTGAAATATTCTGAAATCAACATCCCATCACACTTCAACTTTATAGCAGTTTGGATTGAGACCTCAGAGAAACACCTTGAGAGAATAGAAGTGTTCAGACTGTATTGCTCTTTAAAATTCCCTCCGATTGACACTTTGGATGTTGCCGTTTCACTGTTTTCTGCCGTTTTCCTCCCCACAGATGATGCTGCTGATGTTGTGTCACAAATATATTAACACTACAAATCATCCCGTGGCTTAACTGGGGAATATCAGAACCCTCGTATTTCTCAACATGGCTCTTTAAATGTCATCTTCCGTATACACAAGTGCAAATGGTAGAAATCCTTTTAAGAAATGTTTTGCAGTAGTATTTTTTCACAGTTTTTGTTCAGAGGATACAGTATTGTATTGTTCCTGGCGCAGTTCCAGTGGTGCATAATACGCAGTAAGGATTTTAGTGAATACATGAAACATACACACTGTGCTGTATCTGTAAGGCATTTCCATAATAAAGGGAAAAACATCAGTCTTTAGAGGTTGTCAGTTACTACATAAATCACATACATGCTGTTCACCCACACACATACAGACATATGCAACACACATACACAGGGAGGATTACAGCCGCCTCCGTTCACACCCTCAGCTGGGCATCAGATGTTCGATTTCTCACCTCTTAAAGGTGCAATAAGTAAGATATTTACAGCCAAGTAGCGCACAATGACCACAGTGTGGGACTGCAGGGGTTTCACAGGGTTCAATACCAATGACTCAACGATTACTTCACCAAGTGCAGTGTTAAAATCTGCCTTTCCCAACCTGTTTTAGATGAAAAGCACGAACAGATGGTGCTACAACTGGACACTGAAAGCTATAAAGAATTGAAAAAACCTTGTTATGAAGCCAAAAACGCCAAAAGCACTGTCATTGTTTTAGCGTTCTGCAGGAAACGACCTCTCTGCTCGATGATATTGTTGCATGTCTGCCCAAATTAACCTGCTTTTCTCCAAATGAAATACAGAGGACAGGATGAGTGGGGGGCTGAACTACATTAGAGATGAGATAAATTCTGTCAGCGATGCTGCTGCTCCCCCTCAACCCTGATAGAGTTCATACATTACCTAATGCCCTTCTAACTGAGAGAAGTTGGCCCGTGGGAAGGCACCTGTCATGGACCGACTCCGCGGTTGTAAATATGGGAGAAAGAGTTCATCCCTCCATACCGGAGCCCTTCATTCATCCTTGCTGGCCAACAGCTCCCTAAATCGTCCCACAGAGTCTGGAACAGACGACTGGGCAGAGCCTGGAGGCTTGGAGGGCCGGCGGGGAAGGAAGGGGAGGCAAGCTCCAGAGACAGAAGGCCGGTTCCCGTCGGCCAGGAAGGCGAGAGCTGCCAGCACTGAAAGCTGAACCGCCGCAGATCGTCTGCAGGCTTTGTACTGTGGATTATGTATGGACAAATGGGAACGATTACAGAGATTTTTCAGGACCTCGCAAAGCTCATTTATCTAAGTTGCCAAGATAACACGACTCACATCAGCACAGCAGATAAGGCTGCAAGTAGTAAACAACACAGAATAACGACTGGATGAAGATAATTGTTTTTTAATGAGACGTATGTCCCTGTGATATGAAAAACAATTACTTGACTGAGAATGTGTGTCTGTGCTTTTGTGTTGTTGTTTTTTTCCAGGAGGAGGTGTGCCCCACCTCACCAGGAGAGGAGGTTCAGAGGTGTGTGTGGTCATCAGCGGTCAACATCAAGGACAAGTTTATTTATGTGACACAGCCAACCTTGGATCGAGTGCTCATAGTTGACATCCAGTCTCAGAAGGCTGTCCAGGTAGTTCTCAGGATAAATTGGAAACCCGTGTTGATGTCAATTCAAAAAAACGATGTATGTTGTGGGAGGAGGTAACATTTTGCACAAAGAAGGGGTGAAATTAAATAATTAGGGCTGTCAATAGATTAACATATTTAATCGCAAATTAATCATACATTTTTTAACTGTTCAAAATTTACCTTAAAGGGAGATTTGTCAATTATTTGTAAGTAATATGCTGCTTTATGCAAATGTATGTATATATTTATTATTGAAAAGCAATTAACAACACAAAACAATGACAAATGTTGTCCAGAAACCCTCACAGGTACTGCATTTAACATAAAAAATATGCTCAAATCATAACATGGCAAACTGCAGCCCAACAGGCAACAACAGCTGTCAGTGTGTCAGTGTGCTGACTTGACTATGACTTGCCCCAAACTGCATGTGATTATCATAAAGTGGGCATGTCGGTAAAGGGGAGACTCGTGGGTACTCATAGAACCCGTTCTCATTCACATGTCTTGAGGTCAGAGGTCAAGGGATCCCTTTGAAAATGGCCATGCCAGTTTTTCCTCGCCAAAATTTAGTGTAAGTTCGGAGTGTTATTTAGCCTCCTTCGCGACAAGCTAGTATGGTATGACATGGTTGGTACCATAGGATTCCTTAGGTTTTCACTCTAGCTTTAAAACTGAGCCCACTACAACATAAAAATTGCAAGTTGCGTTACTGCGTTAATGAAATTAGTGGCGTTAAAACAAATTTGCGCTAACTTTGACAGCCCTAGAAAGAAATAATCTTTCCTGTTTTGTAAAATCATCTGTGCCTCCATCTGTGCCAAAAAAACCTCAAGGTTGCAGCAGGCAAGCATATTTTCCCCCCTTCTCTTCCTCCAAATGTTCCCACATTGATTGAACACAACATGTTTCACAACAACCTTCGATAAATCATTACTATATGGGTATTTTCTGTGATTGATTTTGTTGAATGAAGGACTCGTTTTTTCATTAAATCGGCCCCTTTGACTCAGGATTCAGTTTGATACAATACATCGTCCTTCATCCAGAAACTCAATTATTTGAGAGCGCTGGACTACTTGCTCCAACTTTTACCCAAAGTGCATGGGGAACTTTATCCTTTTTGGAGACAGCTTGCGCATTAGATATGCCTGCAAAATATTCTACTTGAGTAATAATTTAGTAGGGTACTAATACACAAGAGTGAGTACTGTGGTGTGCTGCTCATACTGGCCCTGGTGAGCTTCAGACGTTCGGCAGGAGGCCGAATGCAAGACATATTTGACTGGCAGTTGACTCCGAAGGACACTTCATTATGTTAGTAATGTACACAACGCTGTAAACTTACATTTTAAATTCTATTTATAGCTGATCAGAGGCTCGTTCACAACAAATAGATGTTGTTAAACCTAATAATTGGCCAATCCTAACTGGTCATCCTTCTGCTCTAATACTTAGTCTGCCTAGTGTTTACATTTTCTCTACAGTATATACTGTAACTAAGGTGGGGGGGCTTAGAAGCAGCCACTTAGTTGCTCAGTAACAGATGTTCTGTAATGGTATTTGCCAGCCAATCGCAACGCAAGGTCAGTTTAAAAGCTAGTATGTGTAGAATGTTGTGTGTACAATCCATAGAATTTCTATGGATTGTACACACAACATTCTAAAAAAAAAAAAAAAAGATTCAGCAGGTTTAAAATTTGTAGCCTAGGTTTTGCCAGTTTATATGACAAATACTAGTTCTGAATGATTCAAGACCTCCAGTATTTGGATCAAGTAGTTTATCATAAATAAAGTGTCAAAGTATTCAGGCTTACAGCTGTTATTCCAGTGTGTCAGCTGCTCATCTCGTATTCAGGTTGAAGCTGCAGGTTGTGAACATTAATCAGGCTGTCACTCAAAACTGTTTCTGCCTTCTCAGCCAACAACAGCTGATTAAATAACTCAGTTAATCATTTTAGTTTTAATTATGTATAATATTAGTTACCTGCAAATGTCGAAAGCTAAACCCTTATTAGATTTAATAAAATAATTAGAAAGAATACAGATTCAATGAAGTGCTATCAATCCCCAACCCTAGTTTAACAACAGATTACAGGACTTTGTCTCATCTGGTTCAGCATGACAATGCGTTTTAGGATCCCCACTTGTCCAAAGCATTAAAGGGATAGTTCAGGTGTTTTGAAGTGGCGTTGTATAAGGTACTTAACCATAGTAGGTGTATTACCTACCTACCTATGTCCAAAAGTAATGCAAGAGGGGAACCCAGTGCGTCAGTCCCCAATGCCAAGGGGCACTGACCAAGCGGCGGTATTTGACAAGTTGGGAGTGAGAATGTGTTGTCGATGACAGTCGACACGCCCCCAGTTTGGAGAAACAGACAGGAGCACCGGAGCAAAGCAATACAGTGCTGTGATTTAAGCCACCTATAAGAAAGGCTCACCTAAAAAATTATATACATTTAAGTGTATATTTAGAATATTTTCCGACAGCAAACTGAACTGAAAGTGATACGTGCCAGACTCCATTGAAAAAAGCAGTAATTTTACCTTGCAAAATGTGGTGGTTGCTGGTCTACTGCTGCCGAGGTCGGTTAGTTATTGAATTTGATTTGGTGAATCCAAACTAACCCTTAAAAACATTAAAATCTCACAATAGTTCAAACTAACCAATCGAAGCAGCAGTAGACCTTCAAATCCTGTGTTCTGCGAGTTTTTTTTCAATGGAGTCTGGTTGCTTTGGTGAGAGCATAGATAACGGCTTCAGTTCCCCGTCGGAAACATAGACTGTATAGCTGTCTGACAGCAACGTAAACTGGTGAAAATATTATAAATATAGCGAACATTTAAACTGATATTGATTTTTTTTAGGTGAGCCTTTCTTTTAGGTGGCTAAAATAAGTTTTTCTGCCGTCCCCGTCCAAGACACTGTATTGCTTTGCTCTGGTGCCGGTACTCCAGTCTGTTTCTCAAAGCTGGGGTCGTGCCGACCGTCATCTACTGTAGGTAATACACTGACTATGGATAAGGACCTCATACAACCCCACTTCAAAACACCTGAACTATCCCTTAAAGAGTGCATCACCCAATGTTCTGATCCACTTGCACCGACAATCTAAAGTGCTGCTTTTCCAGCTTTAAGATCATTTTCTCACCTTTAGTTCACCCGCTGACCCCTGACCATACATACTGCTACAGTCAAGACCTACACTTAAGCGCTACATTGATGTGGTGACCAAGTAACCCCGAGACCAACCTCTTCGCGGATACCGTAACCTGGCAGCTCCCTCATAGATATTGTAACGTGGCAACTGCAGTTTTCCTCACTGATGGTGTAAGAGGCAATTCCTCAAACACTCTGCCACCTTGGAGCACCATTTATCTTCCTCGGGGAATTTTATTTTTTGCGAGGGAGGCTCAGAAAGTAGCACATGACAACGTTCAGCACATTTCTAGTGAGCAGCGTTGAGTTAAATCATCGGTGTCAGTGGGTTTTTGGGTGTGTCGGGCTAATCCGGGGTTGCTCAGATCCCTGCAGATGTTTTTGACACCGTGATGGCTGTTTACAGCTCACGAGCCTCTCAGGGACCTGCCAGTAAGCAGGTTGGTGTCCCAGAGACTGTCACAAGCTCATTATTCAGTCGCCTGGAGGTTTAGCTTCATTGCATTATATTAGCAGTTGTTAATTAACCACCTGAGCCCACCTCTCGTCTCGAATAGTAAGAGAGACACGAGTTCTTGCTTTCCACTTCCAGGTTTCGCTGCTCTCCATTTTCTCATTGAATTATTAATATGATTGACGCGCACAAAAGTTATAATAACAAGCAAATTGCATTTTTGAAATTTGTAACCAATTAAATGCTCGGTGAAGACTTTTTAACACAATTAATTGCAACGTGCACACAAATAAATGTAATGTTTTTTTTTTACCGCGCTTCATCTCAGACAGATCCGCTGTCGGCGCTAAAGTTACACGAACATATTGGCGGAGGATTCTTGGTAATCTTCCTCAGCCAGAAAGAAGTTGTTAGTCAAGAGAAGAAGAACAACACGAACACCTGTTTCCTCAGATGACAACCTGCTCAGAGATTAGTTAGGATTCAACAGATATTCTCATTTTACGCGCAATAACCCTCTCAGGAGCTGTTTGCTCTCTCAGTGATACAATATATATTTTGCCTAGGTAAACAATAGTATTAGAGCTGCATAGCAAAACAAATAATATAGAAATAAGCTGCAGTCAAAGGGGATTGTGGTAGTATGATTGCTTTTTCTCGCTGCTGTTGAGGCTGTAGCTACTGCATGCTTTCTTCTCCCCTGTGCTTTCCCTATTCCCTTTGAGCCGGCTGTCTATCTGCACTCAGGTGGACATAATGCATGTGGAGCGCTTTTCTGTCACATGCGACTCATCTATTGTTCTGACTTGGAATATTGCCGCCGTGTGTCAAGGAACGGATAAAGACTGAAAGCAATTACTCCGGTGTGGTAAAGCAATTGTGTCTGCCACCACTTGATTTGAAATGCAGCTCAACACCAAAAAACACCTTATACATAAAAAGCACACCTCCGCTCTGCCTTGTTAAAAGAAGACTTGCTCCTGTCAACCCCTGATGCATTAGTCTGCAGGAAAACTTTTCAAAAGCATTACCACCACACATCAAAGACGGATCTCTTCAAAAGCAAAGTCTAGATCGCCTTGAATTGTTATTCTGTGGCCCTGCTTTCTTTAAAGGCTCGGTTAGGTTTGATTTGATTGTGTGTGTGTCCCCCCCCTCCAGACGGTCAGCACCGACCCGTATCCTGTGAAGCTTCACTATGACGAAACCCACGACCAGGTGTGGCTGCTCAGCTGGGGGGATGTGGAGAAGAACTTCCCTACGCTCCAGGTGAGTCCACAATTTACTGTTTATTACACTCAAATGATATTTATTCCTCTGCAGAGTTTTATCCTTGTGAAATGGTAGAAAGGCAGATAATGAGACATTCAAGCACAGATATGCAGACATTCATTTTCAGGATTCGATCCAAGGTTAGCAAAGTGCCAGTGTATGTGTTTGTGTCCTCTTAAAGCTGGAGTGCGGGACTTTAACATAATTTATAAATGAACGTCCGTTACATTCAAGCCCTTGCCAAACAAGTTCATGCAATGCTGATTAAAGAGCAGATATCTTTTCTTTCTTCCGTAAATATCAGTCCACGGTAAATATATGGAGGAGAAGTTAATCATTTCAGTGCAGGGCTACCCAGAGCTTTACCATCTGTCCCAAGGACTATTTTACTGGCTTCACCCTTTCCATCCGATGACGTCACAACATCCGGTTGAAAGGTCAGCCAACTTGACTCAGAGAAATCGAGCAGTAAAGTTACTGTGAGGGATTTACGGTGCTGGAAATCAATTAATCTTTGTTTTGACTGAGTTTAGTTTAGTCAGTGAGGCTTTTACTGCTAAATTACCGCAACTTCATCATCGTCATTGTAGCGCGCAGGTTTTGGTTGCTTGCAGGCGCGACAGGAGCGCAACCTCCCACGCACCTTGGATGAAAGCATGAAAGCGGCACGGCTGGGTTTTTCCACCACGCGTTTTAAGACATTGTACGGCCCCTAAGCCCATTGCCGCCAGGGAAGCTCTCTGTATTTCACAGTAAACCGGAGTTGTGGTGTCTGGTATCTGTGGCGACTTTCCCGCGCTGGCACACCGGTGATGCGTTTTACGTCAACCAGCCAGAGCTAAAGGGGGGAAGAAAACATAGCGACAGAGCAGCAGCTAGGAGTAGGAAGTGTTTCATGAGGTGATGCTCATGATAACAAAAATAAACTCTGCGTTCAGAGGAAGGATCAAAGTCAAGAAAGAAAGACAAACACTCCTGGGGGCAGGGGGAGATGTGGGGAGCTCACCTGCAGGCATACGTCTTAAGCAGGCGTCGACATTGTGTAATTGCCCTCACTGCCAGAGGGGGGAGACAAAAGTTCTGCACTCCAGCTTTAATGTCGTTTTGATTATTCTGTGCATTATTTTCTTGATTAATAAATAAAATGCCCGTCACAATTTCCCTGAGGCCAAAGTGATGTCTTCAAATTGCTTTTGTTTTCTCCGACCAACAAATCAATTCAGTTTACAAAGATATAAAAATTATAAAAGCAGAAAATACTCACATTTAAGAAGTTTGTACCAGCAAATGTTTTGGCATTTTTGCTTGAAAATTACAAATAGTGACTGATTGTTTCAGCAATTGGATCAGATTACCATAAATATATAAACATTCCACATCAGCCTCCTAGTGTTGATTACAATAAATACCAAGTGTTTATTTTTGTTCATATAGGCGCTAATATCGATCATAGAGCATCAAAACTTGCGCAGGTTTGTCAACAAAGGCGAGTGCAAAAGGTCATAAAGTTGTATTGACACAGTCTTTTTTCTACATACAACAAACAAAGTTATTTTTCATAGCAACACACGTAGAGTTTATATTGTAAATAACCTTGCAACCACTGTATTGGCAGAGCATTACAACTAATTAAACGTCCTGCTGTTCCCCCATTTCCAATATGACATGAATGTGGCATTAATCACTGCAGCCTCTCTGGGATATCCAGTTGTTGATTTGTTTGTCCTGCTTGATGAGGGGCAATTAATAGTCACTTACTGTGCAGTGTGTACGTATTTGGACAGTGACATATTTTCAATTGTTTTGGCTCAGAAGTCCAGGACCTTAGATTTGAAATAATGACTATGAGGGTAAAGTGCTGATTGGTCACATCGATAGTCTGTGATAATAAGATATCAGACGATAACAAACGATTACTTAAGTATTTCATCTTTTGATTGTCTTTTAAAGATTTGTGACCATGATATTTGGGGTTTTGTGTATGGCGATTTCATGTTACTTATCGTCTGACATGTGCTCAGACATGGATATAACATCAATCCCTCATATAAAAGTCATTATTCAAATAATAGTGATGCCCATGGCCATAGATTCTCTCTACTGCTTATCTGGGGCCGGGTCACGGGGGCAGCAGGCTTAGCAGAGTATTCTAGGCATCCCTCTCCCCAGCAACGTTTTCCAGCTCTTCCTGGGGAACCCCGAGGCGTTCACCAGGCCTGATGAGATATATAATCTCTCCAGCGTGTTCTGGGTCTACCCCGGGGCCTCTTACCAGTCGGACATGCCCGGAAAACCTCTAAAGAGAGGCGTCCAGGAAGCATCTGGCCCCTTTTGACACGAACGAGCAGCGGCTCTACTCCGAGCGCCCTCCAGATGTCTGAGCTCCTCACTCTATCTCTAAGGCTGAGCCCAGCCACCCTACGATGGAAGCCGCTTTTATCCACGATCTCATACTTTAGGTCACTACCCAAAGCTCAAGACCATAGGTGAGGAACGTAGATGGACCAGTAAATCCAGCGCTGCCACGGCCAGTATGAACAAATAAAGTCTGGTTTAAAAAAAAACACTGAGGGGGGGAATTACCTGTAGCCTATTGCAACAGCTTACATTAAATAAATGTAGTGTAGTGCACTTTTCCATTAGTGAAACAGAGTCATATTCTACTCTCCACTCTGCTGCTCTGAGTTGCTCTTTTTTTAACAGAAATAACGTTTTATACTTTCTTCTTTGCCGTACTCGTGAACGATGTTACGCTACTGTTTTTAAAGCCCACCTGTAAAGGGAAGAGCGCAACATGTTTAATGTGAAAATTGCTGAGTTTCATTCATGGTATATAAATATCTTTCGCTGGAAAAAGGCAAAGAGGAACACCTGACATGACTCTTGCTTTAGTGATGGAATTTGTGCTGTGGAAATGGGCATTATACTGAATTAACAAGACAACAGCTAAACATGGTGGAAGTTTTGGGTTTGATTTAACTGGGGAACAGGGGAAATTAGAAATTAAGGCTGCTTTCTGTCTGGCACTGAGGTAAATAAAGAAGAATCTACGGAATCTGAAATAAGCTAATGTCGGCATTGCCAATTTATTGGTGTAGCTCTAGACCAGGGGCCTCAAACCTTTTATCCTTTGAGAGCTAATTTGACAAGATGAAAGTGGGAGCTGAGAGCTACTCATAGCACCAAGTTGCACATTGCCAAATAGAAGACATAATTTCGGTCTTACTTTTATGATCCTTAAAAAACGTTTCAGCCACTGCTGCCTTTCAGCCATCGCCTCTATTACAATCCCGCCATAGGCGAAGGGCTTTTTGTGTTTCGTTAGGATGTACGCCACTAAACGAAGCCTCTGGTGCTGCATTGGCCTCCTTTGTTTGTTTGGTGAACAGAGGCTGTTATCTTTTAAGCGTTGTGCTCAACTCCTTTACCTTCTGTTTTCGTAGACTGCTACCAGCCACTACCAATATCAATATGAACATCTCAAACTGAGGCAGGCACGTCATGGCTGAGTTACTTCTTTTGGATGTGCGTCGGGCTCTTGGAAGAGAGCGTGTCTTTAGACAGTGTCCTGATATAGTGGCAGAGACAGATGGATGGGGCATGACGTGTAGCCTTTTATGGTATCATTGGGGCGTTAATTATGCTACTTTGCTATGAACGCATGCACATTTATGTACAGATGGCATTGATCATGTTTACGCAGGTCATTTACACCATTATCTGAAGTTAGGAGCGTTTGCTGAATCCGACGTGGGCGTGGCTCACTCGTATGAGCCCACGGTACGAAAAAAAGTAAAGTTGAGATAAGAATACGAAATGGTTTTGCATGAGGCCCAATGTAATGAAATGGGAATTTATTTTAAAAAGTATCTTTTGTTCCCTCTGAGAGTCGTCTTGATTCGGCTCGAGTTCAGCAGTTTTTACTTGCTTGAAATTCATAATGCGGGGTTTGGTCTGTGGCAATTTGCTTTGTGCATTGTGGCACAATCAAAGCAAACGCTGCCTACACACAAGCACATGTCTGCACGCTTCCATGCATGCACAAGTATTGTTTAGACACCAGTGACAACGGCGCACATCACCTCCCACTGTGAAGCTCCAACATCTCAGCAATAAGAGAAGAGGCTGAAGGCTTGTGTCTTTATGCACCCAAGCAAAGATAAACATGATAGCAACATACTGATTGACTTCTTTGAGTTTTATTTCACTGTTTTTATGGAATGAAACTCTTAATTTACATGAAAAAGAAAACATCAATTACAAGTATTACTCCCTTTTGGTTGGAAGCTACACATGAGTTACAGACTTAAACGAGTAGAAACTGAGTTTATTCATCATGCTCATGTTTAACACCCACCTCCTTCTTCGTTGGTGTTCACCAGGTGATCAATCAGGCCAGTGGAAGAATCTCCCACCACACCGTTCACACACAGCCGATCGGCAGACGCTTCGACAGGGTGGACGACTTCTTCATCCCCGCCTCCAGCCTCATCATTAACCACATCAGGTGCGTCCAGTATGATCCAAGAACGCCCCTAATGCAAATTGATTCGCAAATTACATTCACCCCATTGGCATTTCATTCACTTTTTTCTCCGAGACTCTGTACTACGATAATGATTTGGACGGGCGTTTTGTGTGAAAGTGAGTGTGTGATAATGTGGTAATGGAGGTTTTTGGAGAGAAGCCCAGTGGTCATCTGTGCTGCAGAGGAGAGCGTGGCCGATCACCTGAAACAGCTCTAAAAATAAACCCTCCTTACATCAGCTGTGGAATTAACGTTTTATATCTGAGTTTATAAATTCAAAAGCTAATTAACAACTGACAATTTTTTAATTACTAAAAGATCAGACTTGTAATTCTGCCAGTAAAGGGTGGGTGATATGAACACTGATCACCATATAAACATGTTCTTGATTAAAAATGAGAAAAACTTCAATATACTTTTGATAAGTTAAGTTGCTTGACAACATATCACATCACAGAAAACAAAGCTACTTCTAACCAATCACACGTCAGTCTTTAAGGAATGACCAGCAGCGTTGGCTGAGTTAGCTAAACAACGTTCAAGCCAGGGCTGGACGATATGACCAAAAATGTTATCATGAAATGTTTTTTTTATTGTGATCATTGTCGATAATTATCACGATATATATTTAATAATAATGATCAATTTATATTTTTTTTGTGACCAAATTTTGGTTTACCTTTTTCCCCCCTTTTACATCCATTATGGGGGGGACATTACATATGAAGATCAAGTAAATGACTATATACTATTCTACTATACTAATTCTATGGTTATAGTTCTATGGTTATAATAACTAAGAGTAGCAAACAGGTTTTGCACCAAAGTGCTTCATAAAGACAGACATACTGTATATGGATACACATTAGGGCTGTCAATCGATTAAAATAGTTAATCACGATTAATCGCAAATTATTCACACTTTTTTGAATGTCTGTTCAAAATGTACCTTAACGGGAGATTTGTCAAGTATTTAATACTCTTAATAACATGGGAGTGGGCAATTATGCTTGCTATATGCAAATATATGGATATATTTATTATTGAAAATCAATTAACAACACAAAACAATGACAAATATTGTCCAGAAACCCTCACAGGTACTGCATTTAGCATAAAAAATATGCTCAAATCATAACATGGCAAACTCAAGCCCAACAGGCAACAACAGCTGTCAGTGTGTCAGTGTGCTGACTTGACTATGACTTGCCCCAAAACTGCATGTGATTATCATAAAGTGGGCAGGTCTGTAAGGGGAGACTTGTGGGTACCCATAGAACCCATTTTCATTCACATATGTTGGAGGTCAGAGGTCAAGGGACCCCTTTGAAAATGGCCTTGACAGTTTTTCTTCGCCAAAATTTAGCACAAATTTAAAGCGTTATTTAGCCTCCTTTATGACAAGCTAGTATATGACATGGTTGGTACTAATGGATTCCTTAGGTTTTTTCTAGTTTCATATGATACCAGTATCTTTTTTTTTTTAAAGTTTATCCTGAAATGAGTCAGCCACTGTAAGGATGCAAAGATAGGGGTGATGTGGTCTTGTTTCTTGGACCTTGTTAATAACCGGGCAGCAGCGATTGCATTTACTCTTCAAAAATCATAAAAGTGGTGTTCATTTGTGCTGATTATCTTGCTGAACAAAACGTGTAAGTATCATAAACGTGTGTTTGCCACAGAGCTTATTTTCTGCAATAATCCAAAACCCAATGGACAAATTCCATTGGCTTTTTGTCGAGGGGAACCAAGGCGATGCTAACTTCCTGGTTGGCCTTCAAAAATATGTCATCCTTGGAGCACTCTGTTTCTTTTGTACCCATCAAATGACCACAGAAACAGTTCAATGTCCATTCCACTTCCTATTCTATTTCTATGCTATCAAATAATACCTTGCCTGCCTGGCAGACTGGACCTGCTGTTAAGAAATGTGTTTGAGCGCATTGCTTTTACCAGCTATGTTTCTGAAAACAAGGGTGGGCAGTGTAATTATGTTGCTAAGCACCCGGAATGATAAGTAAATGCAGCCTTAACTCAGCTCGGCCTCATTTTATATGCCGTGCAGGTTTGTGTGTGCTCCTTCTTTAAATCTACACACACACACACACACAGTCTTTATGAACTTAAAAGGCTATAATGTTTATAGCTGCTGACATTTTCTCTTTGACAATATCGGAGACAAATCAGAAAGATAGCGATTCAATCACAACGCCTGCCTCCTCATTGCCAGAGGCTTTGTGGCAAATGGTCACATAGGCTGGTTCTTCTCAAATAACAGTAATTATAGAAGTCATTAGTTATTTATTATTATTTATGTGTTTTCGAGATTAAATAAATATTCTGCATGAAGCTATATGTAGCCAGAGGGGGACCGCTGACGCCTCACCTCCTCTCTAACATTTGAGTTAATCAACAACAAAGCACAGACATGCTTGCTGTGGTTTTTATGAGTCACGATCGGGGTTGTCACACTCGGGCTTAACTCGGACAGAGAAAAGCCGGTCCCGAACGCTTGACTAATGTCATGGAGAGGCCAGGAGCAAGCAGGAGGTCTGGAGGATTTCAGGATGTTAACGGCCCCCCGGAGAGGAGGAGTAAGCAGTCCAGTGTGTGTGTTGTGGGTGGGGTGGTGGGTTTGCTGGCACAGCTGTAATTAGATCCTCTGAGACCTGCAGCAAAGATTGCAGTAAAGCGTGCTCCCAGGGTTGTTTGGAAATTGCCGTCCTTACCAACTAGTTGCTCATCATTTTTTGATTCTCTTACAAATAAGCTTATAAATGTTGTTTACGTGGCTAAAATGTGAAACACAATACCGGAACAAATACCTTCACATCGTATAGATGTCGTGCATGTCAATGGTTACACAAATTGGCGAGTTAATGACCTCACTGTATAGCTACAATTCTGTGGACAGGCAGCTAAACTGAGGTTATTCTGTCACAGTTTACAGTGCTTTTTGTCATTTTTAGGGGATGCAACTAGCAATTTTTTTTACCAATAATAACAGATTATTCTGCAGATTTTCTCAATGAATCATTAAGTCAGAAAACTGTAAAAACTGACCATTGTAATTTCTTAAATTTGTCTGTTTAACAGTTCAAAACTCAAACATATTCAATTTACTATAATGTTAAGACAAGACAAAAGCAGCAAATTCTCACTTGTGAGAAGCTAGAACCATCAAATCATTTATTTTTAGGCCTCCGTGCCTGCGACAGTTGTGCTTTTGGGTTGTCCGTCCATATGTACACAATATCGCTTGAGGGAATTTCTTCAGATTTGGTGAAGGGAGGATTAGATTAGAAAGGATGAACTGATTAGATTTTGGTGATCAAAGGTCACTGTGACCTCACAAAACACATTTCCAGCCATAACTCAAGAATGAATATGCTAATTATGACAATTTCCCAAAAATGTCTCACAGGATAAAATGATGAAGTGATGACATTTTGGACAGACATGGATGTAAACTGCAATTTGTAATTCGGTAATTCTAGTTACTTGAAAAATAACTTACTAACTATTCGATTAATCGTTGCAGCTCTAATATTTATTTTCAATTAGTCTGACAATATGTTAAGTCTATAAAATGTCCGTCACAAGTTCCCAGAGCCTTAAGTGATGTCTTCATATCGCATGTTTTGTCCCAAACAGTCCAAGACCCAAAAATATAAATTTTACAATCACAGAAGACAGAAAAGCGGCAGGAAATATTTGCCGTTTCAGCTTGAAAAAGGACTGAAACGATTAGTCACAAATCAAAATAGTTGCTGATTAATTCTGTTCATCAATTAGTTGATTAATTAAGCATTTGTTTCAGCACTAGTAATTTTATATTGTGATATCAATATGCATTATATCATGATATACTTGAAATGAAATACCTGACAAATGAAGGTACTTTATCACATTGATCCAAACACAATTTAAAAAATCCAATATTGCATTAAAGCAGTCCTGATCATTGAATTGCAACATTGCCTTCAATTGATTAATACGCCAAGACATATTAAAGGAATGAATAAAACTGACTAAACAAAAGATGACAAACATGCAAAAGTTATTGACAGTTGACAAATTGATGTTGCTCTACTGTATTTATAGTCATTTAGCCCAAATGTAAATGTGAAGAGTGACCGGACAAACGTAAACATCTGTGAAATGTACTGCAGTATGTATGAGGTTACTACAAGTGTTCTGTTTTATGAAAAATATATGTATTTGGCATGTACTTTATAGTGGTGTTGTATTGGATTGCATAATATCTATACAAGTGTTACTAATATTTTGTCCACCTCGCTTAATTCATGATATGATTCTCTTAACTGAAAGCAGATGTAAATAGCTCATTTAGATGCTGTTGGTGCTCCATGTACAGTAGTGTTGTTATACACTCATAATTCAGCCTTGTTAACGGTGGTGTGAAGTAGGAGAATATATGAGTATACAGTTGAAATACACAAAGGGCTTTAGATCTATATGTGCATGGATGTTGTTTTTTTATTCGGACAGCTGTTTTTATCTCAGGAAAGTTTGAATTTACTGCTGTCTTGCGGCTATGATTTTTCTTTTTTGATCTTGTAGCCAGACAGCCATTTGTCTGTTGGCAGGAACGCAGCATTGATTAGTCGATTTAGCAACATGAGCAGTGTGCAAACAGCCGACATGTATTCAACAACTTCCGGGGATTGTTTAATGACCGGGGGATTCCCTCAGCAGCTACTAGAAAGCGAGCAGGAACTTCTGGGGGCTGTCGTTCATTAAAACCATCGACTTACAGTCAGGCAACTCTGCATGTCAGCAACAAAAAGCTGTAGTTTCTTATTTTTACCCACATCTACAGCACAGCACCCTGCAGCTCAGGCTGCCCCGCACCTATTTTCCGCACAGACTGCCTTTTGGCAAAAACAAGCCGAGCGAGATGTTGATTCGATGTTTTTTGCGCTGGAGGACGGCTGAACAAGAATTGCTGTGTTATAGATATCTTTTACTGTGCAGTGTTCATTGTTCTGTTTCCTGTTCATGAATTTTGCCCTCAGGAGCTTTAACTGAACCGGAGAGTGCAAAGTGTTGAGACCCAGTCATTTCTTAAACTGCACATATTGACATGAAGATAAGATGATAAAATGTGAAGCAGCTTTATTTAAACATAACCCTGTTGTGCAGAACCAGGGAAATGCATTAATCATCAGTACAAAAGACAAACAGCAGCTGTCAGTTTGGCTGAGAGCAATCTGGGTCTGCCAATAAAGCAGCCCAGCTGTGTTCACATCACAGCGAGGCCAAACAATGTCTGATTATAAATTTATCATACATGAAAAAAATAGCTTGCTGTTGGTGAAAATATTTTCATTTTTCTTTTCATTGCTGGATAAATGCACCATTGACCTTTCGCTTCCCAGCATGTTTCCAACATATCACAGTGTGTGTGCACATTGATCTGTCACAACAGATTGAATACAATCCATAGCAAAACAATTTTAGCAGTGTTTGACAGGTGAAGCGTTAACATTGTTCTGTAAATCACCAGTGGATGAAATAGGTAAATGGTTTCAGGTTTAAACTGCACAGTTAGTACATTTTTAAAATGATTATTTTTCTCTAACTTCTCACATCTTGGAGCTTATTTTTTAATACACTTGGGACAAATTAGGATCAACAACCTGATTAGTGTCAGAGCGCTTTCTTTGAATTTAATCTAAAAAAAATTTAGCTTTCTTATAAAGCCCATTTGGTTGGTTTGACATAAAAAGTCAAGACGTACAATCTCCGAACTGTTAAATTAGATAGAATTAAATAACCGAATGAAAACAGAAGTCTTACGAAGACTAATTTCTGGAACAACTCATAAAATAAATGTACCCTGGTTGAGGTTATTTCAAGTTTTCAGTTTCCAATGGAGGTAAATCCATTTGTGAAATAAATGACAATATCTACAAATTATATTTTTCGTGTTAAATATTTCAAGATGACGATTTAATTAAATTTAAAATACTCAAAACAATGAAAGATTTAATAGAAATTTAAATGACCAACGTGTTTGCAGTGGACCCAAGAAATGTGTGTAAGTCAAAGGAAAAAAGAAATTAAACTAATTTTTGTGCAGGATTTAATGGGACAAAGCGTTAAATGATACTGTTTAACATTTTAATGTTGTTAAGGAATGTCAAAGATAATCAGATAATGATCAGCAGGCAAAATCAAAAGTATATTTATGTGTCTGTCAAAAATCAGAACAAAAGTGCATTACATCTAGGAGAATTAAAGTGATAGTTTGGGTGTTTTGAAGTGGGGTTGTATGAGGTACTTTCCCATAGTCAGTGTATTACCTACAGTAGATGGTGGTCGGCACGCCCCCAGTTTGGAGAAGCAGACATGAGTTACTGCACAGAATCAAAGCAATGTACTGCTGCGGCCGGCAGCAAAACATATTTTAGACACCTAAAAGAAAGGCCCACCTAAAAAAATCAATATCAGTTTAAGTGTATGCTATATTGAATCCAGACTAGCCAAAGTCACACAATAACACAAACAAACTAACCGATCGAGGCAGCGGTAGACCAACTCCCGTGTTCTGCGAGGTAAAATCACATTTTTTGTCAATGGAGTCTGGTTGTTTCAGTTCCCCGTTGGAAACATAGACTGTATAGCTTTCTCACTTTTCTCTCGTGCTGGTACACGTGTGTGTTTCTCCAAATTTACTGTAGGTAATACAATGACTATGAATAAGTACCTCATACAACCCCACTTCAATACACCCGCACTATCCCTTTAAAGTGTCACTGTTTATTTTGCGTTAACATTATGACCAACTCACTGCGGCATGAGAGTGTGAGCAGTTGCGTTGATTTGACCACGGATACTTTATTAATTCCAATATTTTAACATTGTTAGGTTAAAATAGATTTGTCTTTGTCCCCTCGACATCCTTTCATACAGTTGTTGATGTTACATTGAACACTGTTTCAGCCGTACAGGTTAGCTTTGTGCGCTATCCGTTAGCTGCACACACACACACTTTGTAGCCCATTATTTATGCAAGGCAAAATTAACAGTGGCGCATGTTATCTTTGACATCCCTTAAAGGAACAGTGTGTAACATTTAGGGGGATCTATTTGCAGAAATGTAATATAATATTAAAAAGTACGTTTTCTTTAGCATACGTATCATCACCTGAAAATAAGAACCAATGTGTTTTTGATACCTTAGAATGAACCGTTTATATCTACATAGCGGTCCTCTTCACGGAGCTGAAAGCCAAAATGTTTCTACAGTAGCCCAGAAGCCCACTGGTTCTAGAGAGGGCCATTCGCGTTTTTGCGTCGGCCACGTAGTTCTCCTACACGCTTGGCACATGGGAGAAGTTTCAGTTGGTTGCAATTTCCAAACCTCACCACTAGATGCCACCACATCCTACACACTTCACCTTTAAACTTGACAGACACTGTATATTTTTATTATTTGCCTCAAACAACAGGTTTTATTCTGCCTTTCACGGCCAAAACGTACACCTTTTATGCTTACACTGAACATAAACACAAAATTGCTTTTGTCCATTGACGGTTCCAATAAATTCTTGTTAAAACAAGACGACAGAAAAGAGAAAAGCTGCATGACTTTGCTCAATTCTACTTTGAACCAAAAGCGAAAAAGAAAAGTGTGGAGAAGGCTGGGAAGATGCAGACAATAGTTCAGTTTTATTTCTATCACAACACAGACAAATCTACAGGTAGCCACAAAATGTGAAATACGACTCCAATAATGTTAAAACAAGCTCACTATAGTTTATAACTGGTCTTTTTGACAGCAGCCATGTGGGAAATCTGATCACAGAGCTACTCAAACTGCAAGACAGCCGACCACAATTTCTGTCCACTGGATCGTCCGACAGCTACTAAACATCAAACGACACCCAACATGGGGCGATTTAAAAAAAAAAAGTCCAGAGCGACCAAATTGAAATAAAAATTGGGCTTAATCCGAACAATGTTTGCCCGACACTAAACATATATTAAAAATCGTTTAGCTTTATATTCTGTTTCTTCGTACAAACAAACAAAAAACACAAAGAGATCTGGTGTTTCATGGCCTCAGTGCCGCCTTTTGCCCGGAGCCAGTGGTCAGAACGATCTGTGGATCAATGATTCCCTCCACTGGGATGATAATGTGTTCCGTGGCTTTCAAACAACCATTTTCTGTTCACAGGTACAGACAGCTCGGTGTTAAAATGGCATGAAAGATGATGAATGGCGGCAAGATTGAAGTGCCTGTCAGTATCGATCAGCCGGTATTCACATTTAATTGAGGCCTGTCGGCTCCGTGCATATTCCCCCTCTACTGGTTCAGCTGTTAAATGTAATGTTCCATTAACAGATTCTTTGGGTTTTTGTAATAAATAGTATTTTCACTGATCCATGCTCACATATAAAACTGCTTTAATTCTATTAGGGTTGAAAGTGTAGATGATGCTAGGCTGCCAGTGTGAAGATTGTCAGGGACCAGTATTTGGCTGTTGAAGTGGTTAAATGGATCTCTCAGCAATCATTTAATTTTTTTTCCTCCTGAACATTTCTTTAAAAATTATGCCAGTCCAACAATTACCATAATTACCCAGAACAAATCAATTTTCATTTTTTATTTCAGGTTGATGCATCTTGATATGTGGATTGTGCTGCTTTATTTTAAGATGTTACCACTTGCTGCTTCAGAATTAATGAGCCGTGTCCAAAAAGTTGTACCCAAACACACCGCAAAGACTACAGCCGATGGCCAACTACCACGTACGAGGTAGTGGTAGTCTGTATTTGTCATTCAAAAAGGTAAACCGGAAGACCGAGGACTGCATATATACAAGCCGTTGTTATGAGAACATGAAATAAAGCAGCGTTTGCCGACCATTTTCACACCACTCACCACCTAACTTCATTCCAGATGGCCATGTCGCTGTGAAAATATCCGTGTGTTGGAATGATCAGATGAAATGAAGATGAAAAATGAGAAGAGCCTTCTGTGTTTTTCCTCTTGATTTAACTCATTGGATTGCTTTCCTCACGTCCATTTTCTCTTCTCGTGCACTGATTCGTTTAAGCTGAACAGCCAGTCAGAGTGATTTCTCTCAATGAAGGGCACCAACGGCGATCCAACATTCTGAATTGGCCGAAAAAAACTCTGACACGGGCAAACTAGAGCCAACGGTGCAGGACACACCGCAAAAACCGATGGCCCAAACTGTCCGACGGCCGACCGTTGGCTTGGTGTGTCAGGGCCTTAAATTGACTATGATTTTTTTAGTCAATTAGCCATATTTCATGCTTTTTTCAAGCTGAATGACTTATTTCCAAGAAACTTATGAGCACCTATCTGGCAAACAAAATATTTAAATTGGTGTCTGCAAAAAATTTCATGGCAATCCATCCAATAATTGTTGAGGTATTTCAGTCTGGACCAAAGTGGAGACCAACCGACCGACGTGGCTAAAAATCCGTCCTAATTTGGGGTTTACAAGAAGACAAAATGTGTTATTGATTAAATCATTTTCTTTGTTTTTCTATTGTCTACAGATTTGGCCTCATCCTTCACCGGAATGAGCCTGTCCTCCACAAGATCGACCTGGAGACGACGTCGTATGTGAAAAACATCAGCTTACGGGAGTACAACTGCATCCCCAAGTCTGTAGCCTACACCCATCTTGGCGGCTACTACTTTGTCAACTGCAGGCCCGACTCCACCGGCGCCACGCAGCCACAGCTCATCTTGGACAGTGTGACAGATAGTGTGATCGGCCAAAACCGCGACGTCACCGGCGCTCCGTACGTGTCTCCGGACGGCCACTACTTGGTCACCGTCGACGACGGCGACGGCCTGATGAGGATCCAGGTGATCTCGGAGCGGGGTGAGATCCAGGAGCCCTTTGACATCCACACCAACCTCCACCTGTCTGATCTGGCCTTCCAGCGCTCCTTCACGGAGGTCCACCAGTACAACGTGTTCGGCAGCTCCGGCCGTCAAACTGACGCGCTGTTTGTGGAGCTGAGCAGCGGCAAAGTGAAGATGATCAAGAGCTTGAAAGAGGCCACCAGGTCGTTCGAGTGGCCGTGGAGCAGTAGGAACAGGGTAATGGCGGGCAGTGGAGTGTTCGGACAGTACCTCATGACCCCGTCCAGAGAGTCCCTCTTCATCCTGGACGGACGGCTCAACAAGCTCAACTGTGAGATCACTGATGTCCTCAAAGGCAACGTGGTGGTGTGGGTCGGGGAGTCTTAGGTCCTAACATCAAGACCCAATGAGCTTTCTTTTCCTCAAAGGTACTGTTGCACTGAATTCTGTTGCAGATTTTTTAATTTTGTGGGAACGCGATAGTGAATACCACAGATTCAGAAACCAAATTGACCATTTGTAAGTCCATTGGATGAGGGACTGTCATCCACAAAAAAACAAAAAAAAAGCGAAGGAGTAATTGATTGATATTGTCTTAAAGCCAAGTTTAAATCTTTTGTTTTCCACTGGGTGGTTCACGTTTAAACATAAAGTTGCTTGCTGGTAATCTTTTTCAGGAAAAATTGGTATGAATCCGTAAATATGTGCAACTTTGCATTATTATTCACAATTGGTTGTATTCAGTGTGTGGGAATGCTGTAGATAATCTCTGAACAAACTAATATTTAAGTGAATTGGCAGAAATAGATATATATATACTGTATATGTCCGGATTGTAATTTTAAGTTTGCCCATCCCGAACTTTTTCCTGTGCCTTCAAGGAAAATTCCCCTTCATCAGAGGAATTAGCGTAATTATTCCCAGTGTGACTGCAGACTACACCTCCTCCTTTGACCCCTCCATTCGTGGTGAGCGTGGTTCCTCACAAACGTACCGCTCTCGTCTATCAGTCCGTCCAACGCAGCCGATTCAGTCTAATTAAAAGGAGCCCTTGCTGTGATCCCATCCTGTTTGAAGTGGAGACCGAGTGGTTCATTACGCTTTGTAACCTTTGATCTGAAATTATAACCAGCGTTGGAAGGTTTTGAATATCTATATTGTTTTTTCTTTTTTGTCCAAAGCAGAAAAATGAAGTGGCAATGTTAGTTAAATTGTACCAGCTTTATACACTACACATTGTTTAATTTTAAAATGTTCCTTAGCGATGAGTCGATAGAGCGTGTGTGAAGAAAAATCATAACTTTCATATCCCTGGACCAAAAAAAAAAGATAAAGACAGCATCTTAGAGTGTAATAGAGTGAACTGTTGAACAACATGCACTGACAGCATGTTTAAGTGGATGTTTTAATGTGAAGTAATGATGAGCTAGCACACTGGGGGAGTGGGGTAGTTGTGTTGTGTAGAGAGGGTCTTTGAATATGACAAACTTTCTGGATGCTCCCGCGGTAGACACGTAGCTGGCGAGTCAATGAAACAGTTTCCTAACTGGACACATTTCTATGCATTTTCACCCTAGCACTCTATGACTCTATGAATCACAATGGGCAACTGTATCTCCAATTTAGTAAGGACTTTTAATGTGTACAGATTATATAAAGTCATTCCTGTTAAATCTTTCTCGTATATATTTTGATTTTAGTTTCTTTTCTTTCCCCTGTCACACGACCTTTAAACCCGACTGTACTGATGATGATGACCTCTGACTTTTTCTCTCTCTACAGTGGAAACTGCTTATAGTGATCACGTCTGTCCGGGTCAAATTGATCACTATAAGCGGATGATTATTATAACCCAATTTTTTGTTGTTGTGCATCATTTCTAATGCAGATTATCATCTAATTGACATTTGTATATTTATTACATGAACACAATGTAATGCAATGGACTGTTTCGCTATTTACTGGCTCGCTGTTAATTTATTCAGCCTTTTCCGTCGCCAAGGGTGAAGCATCGCCGTTTTTTTGGCCAGCTTTACAGTGCGAGCGTGCATGCAGAACGGCGCCCCTTTGCCGGGGCTCCTTGCTCGCTTACTCGGTAGCGGCATGGAGGAAGACGGGCGCTGGTCTGCATTACCTGACCAGGCATTATGAATCCACTTGACAAACCACAGGTGCTTTCCCCGTGCACACTCGTTTTTAAAACAAAACAAAAATTCAATAAACGCTAGTCTAACATAGTTTTAAAACTGTTTTTCCATATGTTGTCATGTATGAAAAGACCCAAAATGAACACTGTAAGCGGACTTCTTGATTACTAAAAGCAAATTATTTAAACAGTGTTTGTATAGGAATGATTCTGTCACTGTAACCGTGATCACTATAAAGCGGTTTCCACTGTATTTATGTCCTGTACTTAGCGGCTGACTGTGAGTCCATTAGTTTCCCATTTAATGTACAGATTCACGCAGGTTCTCTTCATAATCAATCCTTTTTAAGAAATTAAAACACTGTCATTATCAACATCTTGTACCCCCGAGCACATTGTGATCACAAACACCGCTTTCACCCCCCACATAGCCATGTCTTGTATGTTCCTTCATGTGATTGTTATTTATATAGAGAAAACACGCTTGTCATTTTACCCAACAATAAAAACTAGACCATGAAAAACAAGTGTAATATCGTCTGTTTTTCCTCATTAAAACAAGCTTTTATGCTGCCGGTACGCAGACAAATCATGCATTGACAAGTTCCCTTTAGGAGTTAACGCAGCCTGTTGCCAATTATTATGCTACAAGAGATGCTACAAGAACAAGGTCAAGACTCTGTTGTCCCTTTGGGTTCATTTATCTTGCAGAGAGACATGCAGTAAAATGTATGATTATAATTAGCAAACAAAGAAAATACAATTGTAAGACTTGAAGATCTGAGAAGAGAAAGAAAAACAGACTGAATTCAGGAAAGCAGTGCAGTATTGTGAATCATTATGTAGTCAGTTTATGACAAATATGTTAAAATAATTTACAAGGAAAATGTGATTGACCTGAACATGATTCAACTTATGACAAATATCCATCACTATTTAAGATACACTTCCTTATATAATTATATTTTGATATTTTAGACACTCTTTGTTTGAGCTGGGAAGAAATGTGGGGAGTTCAGGTTGCAGTTTAACAACTGAACTATGGCTCACCTGTCACTGCTAAACTCAGAAACAGAATACAACTTGTTAGAGCAATGTATAAAAATAAAAGTTTATAAAATACTAAAACACTGAAGCATTAAAACCACTAAGAGCAACTAAGGCCATTGAAAAAGAGTACATCTTGAGGCTTTAAAAACATAAAAACCCTAAAATTAATCCTGTATTTGACAGGTAGCCAGTGCAGGGATGCTAGTATTGGTGTGATGCGGTCTCTTTTTTGAATACAAGTCGCTGCACTGCTCTGCACCAACTGCAGGCGAGATCTGTTTGTCAAATTTTAGTGCAGAGTCAAAGATAATACTTTGCATGGGCATGAAGGTTCGATGCCAGAGGCCCTAAATGACTTCCTATATTTCCTGTGGTGTTGGGGGACGAAAAACAATCACTTCTGTCTTGTTATCGTTCAACTGAAACAGTTTTTTGCCATCCAACATTTCACATCCTGGAGACACTTAAGGATGGATGAGATGATTTTATTTTTTTTATTATTTATTTTATTTTTATTTTTTACTTTATAAGTGTACCCCTGACATGAGCAGTTTTTGTATGTATATATTAGGGCTGTCAAAGTTAACAAAACATTTGTTTTAACACTACCCATTTCTTTAACACATTAATGCAACATATGAAACAAGAAAACCCAAGGAATCCATTGGTACCAACCATGTCATACTAATACTAATTTTAGAACTAATACTAATTTTCGCGAGGGAAAACTGGCATGACCATTTTCAAAGGGGTCCTTGACCTCTGACCTCAAGATATGTGAATTAAAATGAGTTCTATGGGTACCCACGAGTCTCCCCTTTACAGACATGCCCACTTTATGATAATCACATGCAGTTTGAGGCAAGTCATAGTCAAGTCAGCACACTGACAAACTGACAGCTGTTGTTGTCTGTTGGGCTTGAGTATGCCATGTTATGATTTGAGCATATTTTTTATGCTTAATGCAGTATCTGTGAGGGTTTCTGGACAATATCTGTCAGTGTTTTGTGTTGTTAATTGATTTCCAATAATAAATGCATATATTTGCATAAAGCAAGCATATTTGTCCACTCCCATGTTGATAAGAGTATTAAATACTTGACAAATCTCCCTTTAATGTACATTTTGAACAGATAGAAAATGTGTAATTAACTTGCGATTAAATATGTTAATCGATTGACAGCCCTAATAAGAAGGCAATTAAAACTGTTTGATACATTTCTTATGGGGCCGATGAGAATTTATTCTGAATATGTATTACTTTTTCTTTATATAGATTCATATATTTTTTATATTTTTTTTTTTATTTTTTTTTACTTTATAAATGTACCCCTGAGATTAGCAGTTTTTGTATGTATATACTGTTAATGTACTTATATTTTCTATCAGTGTGAATGTGGAGATGAACCTGTGAAGGAGTTAGTGCCATGGGAGGACAGTAGGGGGGGCTACCACTGGAGAAAGTGACCTGAGATGACACCACAGAAGAAGAAGGTTAACAGGCAAGTCACGTGTACACGTCTCGAGACGCCAGCAGCACCGCGTGGCTGTCCGTTAGCGGTGAACTGATAGCATTCCAGAGTGTTCTCCGTCCTTGTTAAGAAACGACAGATGGTTCTAGAACAGGTTAAAATTCCAGAGTGTTCAGGTGAATTCTGTCCTTGTTAAGAAACCACCGACTGTGAAGATAAGGTGTCTGCTGTTGAGGAGAGATGGACGGCTCAGACACAACCGTGACAGGAGGAGGCCGTCAGACTCCGAAGTAGGTGGTCCAGACAGGTAAGCTGGAGGTCCTGAGGTGGATGGAGACAGTCAGGACAGCTTCCCACCAAGTTTACATTTAACCCAGAACTCCTTCTGACTAGGAGTGGAGCTAACCAGGGCCTCCGGCAGTGCAGTCCAGTCCAGATGTCCTGCGGTTGACATGGTGACAGCGGGTTCCATGGTGACGGGGTTCCAAGGTGACGGTGTTCCATGGTGACAGCGGGTTCCATGGTGACGGCGGGTTCCAAGGTGACGGTGTTCCATGGTGACGGTGTGTTCCATGCTGACGGTGTTCCATGGTGACGGCGGTGTTCCATGGTGACGGCGGGTTCCATGGTGACGGTGTTCCATGGTGACGGCGGGTTCCATGGTGACGGTGTTCCATGGTGACGGCGGGTTCCATGGTGACGGCGGTGATCCATGGTGACGGCGGGTTCCATGGTGATCAAAGATTCTAGAATCCGCTCTTCATCTTTGATTCTGAACAAGATGGACGTCCTCTCCCTTTCCTTTCACGTGGAGGATGTTCAGCTGGTGCATCAGGATGGTGAGGTGAGTGGAGAAAACACAGATGACAGCTACATTAGCAAAGGTGTTGTTTGTTTGTGATTGAAGTTCAGGTTAACTAAGCAAACTTAAAAAAAAAAAAAAAACCCCCCACTAAAATCAGATCAGAAGAAAACACTACAATAAGCCAGATGATGCAGAGACAGAGTGGCTGCCCTAAACCATCTTGCCATCTCTTTATATTACCATTATATATATATTTAGGTATAGTGTGCCATAAAAAGTAATGAAAGTGGTAAAAAAAAGTGTAGTATGTCATAAAAAATGTCATAAGTTATTCATTAGTATTTCATACAAAATCTGAATAAAGTCATAGTATAATATGTCAGACGTAGTCATAAAAAATATCATAGTATAGTATGCCATTAAAAGGTCATAGTATAATATGTAAAAATGTTGAAAAATGTCATGAAAGTCACAATATAGTATGTCAAAAATGTCATAAAAGTTATAGTATAGTATAGGCCTGCACTATGATGTGCCATAACATTGTTTAATATTGCAATGACGATACGACTTGCGATAAATAAACAAATATGGAAGTGTGCATATTAACTATACTTATGTCAGCCTGGTTGTCTTTAAATTCAGAACTGGATTAGAATTTAATATTTTCAATACAACTAGGCTACATGTTTCTAGAGTTGCAACAGTAATGTTTACAACAGCAAAGTCACTCTATAAACTCTATAATCTCTCACTGGAAACAATTTAAAATGTTAATAAAACAAATAATATTCCTGAGTGAAGTTTATATATAGCTTGTGTAGCCTAGGGTGACGTTGCTCCTATACTTTATGAAGGTAATAAATTAATAACACGGAGGCTACGTAATCTGCACCCTTGTCAATAACGTTGCATCATCGCTTCACGTCTTCTGTTCCACCCTTCACAATAAACTCTCGGGACACTAATGACCAACAATAAAATGAGAAATAAAATAAAACTATATAAGTGTTCTGGAAGCTGTAAACAATACAAATAGTGCAAAGAAATAAATCCTGAATCGACATGGACTGGATGATTATGTACATGTATACATGTCTATATACTGTATGTACAGTGAGTAGGATTTATATTGACAGTGACAAGATGATATGTACATATTAAAAAAGAAAAAAAATGGTGCATTAAAGACCGTAAATTATAATCTATAACTGCAGCAGTGGATGTTTTGGTGTTAGTGGGTTATTGCCTACACTATATGACTGATGGCCTGAGGGAAGAAACTGTCCTTGTGTCTGGTTGTTTTGGCATACAGTGTTCTGTAGCGTCTACCAGAGGGGAGAAGTCCCAACAGGTTGTGTCCAGCGTGTGAAGGGTCTGCAGTGATGCTTCCTGCCCGTTTCCTGACTCTGGAGGTGTAGAAGTCCTGGATGGAGGGCAGGCTGGCACCAATGCAGTCCTGACTGTCCGTTTTAGGTCCCGATCAGACAGTGTCTTTAAGCAGCCTCGGCCGGCTTTTTGTATTAGTTTTCAATGACATTGAAACGTTTTGTCATTTTTGCGTTGCTTAACGTTTCCTGTTTATCAGCTCTGTGCGCCTTGCGTTTTTTAAAGTTGCGCCCTATAAATTTTGACATGCTATACCATGACTTTTTCAACATACTATACTATGACTTTTTTCGACATACTATACTATGACTTTTTTTAATTACTTTTTTCGACATACTATAATATGATTTTTTTTCGACATACTATACTTTGACTTTTTTATGACTATTTCCGACATACAATACTGAGGTTTTTTTTCGACATACTATACTATGACTTTTTTTCGACATGCTATACTTTGACTTTTTTATGACTATTTCCGACATACAATACTGAGGTTTTTTTCCGACATACTATACTATGACTTTTTTCCGACAAACTAAACTATGATTTTTTTTTTTCGACATACTATACTATGACTTTTTTGACTTTTTCCGACATACTATACTTTGACTTTTTTGGACATACTATACTTTGACTTCTTTATGACTTTTTCAGACATACAATACTGAGGTTTTTTTTCGACAAACTATACTATGACTTTTTAATGACTTTTTTCGACATACCATATTATGACTTTTATTTTTTTCGACTTACAATACTATGACTTCTTTTTTAAAAATTCATCAAACAAGTCAGATGTTTCAAGTTTTTTAATAATATAATCACAATTACAGAGAAGCTTTAAGCATTGAAAATCTTCGATCTTAGGCTCCCTCCAACAATTCTCATTAAGTATGTATTAAAGAAGAAAAAATACTCAAGTCAGAAAAGGGAATCTAAGACATGAAATAGTGCAAAGATAATGACTTATAGTATGTGGTAGACAGTAATTGCAGAATGAATAAACTCTAATGTAGCATATACTGAAGTGTAGCAGTTTGTAAAACAGCTAATAAAAGCATAATATAAAGGTAAAATAACAATATCATGTTAAGTGACAGTGTCGATAAAGCTGTTGTCTGTCTGTCTTAGTGATGGTGTGAAACCCAGAGGAACCTGAAGCTGCTGATTCTTTCCATCGTAGTCTCATTGATGGAGATGGGTGTCCTTTTCCCTGTAAAAGTAAAGTATGCCATAAAAAAGTCATAGTTTAGTATGTCATAAAAGATTTCATTAAAAAGTCATTGCGTTGTGGTGAAAGAAAACCTGTCTGCTATATTATATATCCCTGTCCCCCTGTATTGATTTTAAATAATTGAATTTCTTTAATTGTCCACAGCACGGAGCAAAAGAGGACACTATAAGACTTTGGGTCCAACAGTGGAGGATCTTAAAGGCCTTTTGACTAAAGAGAACATCACCCCTCCCTTTTTCCTCTGTGTTTTTATAATCTGT
>CAKAKR010063892.1:0-49487 GCA_916700685.1 Adelosebastes latens | reverse complement strand
TAATACTGGCTAAATGTATTATTTAAGGGTAGAAGCATCACGGTTTATAGCAGTATCCTTTACTTAAGTGGGTATCACTTCATGTTCTTCACTGCAGATATGTATGTGATCAGTCCTTTTACATATAACGTTTTGTTTTATTTCTTTTATGTATTGCGGATTGTGTCTACATCTCTTCAGTTAAAATAATAATAAAAAATTGATCACAACTAAAAGTCATTGTGTTGTATGCCATAGAAATGAAAAGTCATAATACAGTATGTCGAAAAAAAGTCATAGTAAATTTATAAGTCATAAAGATGTCATATTATAATATATCAAAAAAAGTCATAAAGTCATAGTATAATAGCACAAAAGGTCATATTAAAGTATGTCATAAAAAAGTCACAGTACAGTATGATAAAAAATGTCAATAAAAATGACGTCATTTTATAGTACGTCCAAAAAAAGTCATAGTATGTCTCACAAAGTAATAGTACATTATGTCATGAAACAGTCATAGTACAGAATGTCAGATAAATTGTCAGCTGGTTAGGATACTCTCAATAGCGCACCTGTAGATGTTGCAGAGAGTCCACATTGATCCTCCTCAGCCTGAAGAGGAAGAAGAGCTGTTGTACGTCTGTCTTAGTAATTGTTTCTGTGTGGTGAGTCCAGGTCAGGTCCTCGCTGATGTGAACCCAAAGGAACCTGAAGCTGCTGACTCTCTCCATCGTAGTCCCGTTGATGTAGATAGGGGTGTGTCTTTCTCCCTGTAATAGTAGAGCATAGTTTGTCATTAAAAAAAGTTTTAGTTTAAAGTATGTTATAAAAATATAAAAAAGTCCTAGTATAGTATATCATATTAAAAAAAAATTACTTAAGAGAACATAAAAATTTCTACAAAGCCGGTTGAAAATTGGCAAAGTTTCCCTTTAATCGAGCAACAGGACAGAGTATTTTCTGTGGCCATGGCATATTTGCCCTTAAATTACATCTGTCTTCTTTGATAAAAAATAATGTTTTTGGGACTTTTTAATCCAGTTTGTGTTTGCTGACCCAAATAAAAATTGCACAGTGAAAAACTATTTCTTCTTTTTAATGAAATATTTTAAAATCAGCTCATCTGCAAAAAAAAAAAGTCTACTATCTACTTCCCACTCCTTTAAAAGCCATATTCATTCACTGCATTTTTATCAAATTCACATCCTTGAAAGACAAATTCTGTGTATCATCAATGAAATGTCATTTTCTTTCTCTGCTGAAAACATTCAACGTGTTTGTATTTCACCATAGCTAACACTTTCAGGCAGTGTGTTATTTCCCCCCCTGGGCTTATTCATCTTTAAAATGTATGTGGCTGCAGGTTGTGTCAGGTGTTTTGATAAAAGGATCCTCCAAACTGCACAAGGCTGTACACTTATCTCCGAAATCCATGTGGAGAGGTACTTCCATCTGAACAACCCCTACATCAGATAGGCCTCTTCCACTGATAATGAAAACCCACCGCATTCAACCACGTTTATGACAAAGGAGAACAATGTTCTCACTTTCTCTGCTTCTGTATTTACAAAATGAATGATTTATGGTGTCTTTAAGATGTGGAACTATTTTTGAGACTAAGGGCGCTTTCACAAGCCAACATTTAGACAATTTAGGCAAATTTGTTTAAATGGCACTAATTTCTTTAGCGCATAACTTGCGTATAACTTTAGGTTGTAGCGGGCACAGTTTTAAATCTAGAGTGAAGATACTAGCATCATATGAAACTAAAAAGCTTAAGGAATCCATTGGTACCAACCATGGCATACCAGCTTGTCGCGAAGGGGATTAAATAACGCTCCAAACTTACACAAAATTTTGGCGAGGAAAAACTAGCATTGCCATTTTCAAAGTGGTCCCTTGACCTCTGACCTCAAGATATGTGAATGAAAATGGGCTCTATGGGTACCCACAAGTCTCCCCTTTACAGACATGACCACTTTATGATAATCACATGCACTTTTGGGGCAAGTCATAGTCAAGTCAGCACACTGACACACTGACAGCTGTTGTTGCCTGTTGGGCTGCAGTTTGCCATGTTATGATTTGAGCAAATTTTTATGCTAAATGCAGTACCTGTGAGGGTTTCTGGACAATATTTGTCATTGTGTTGTTAATTGATTTACAATAATAAATATATACATACATTAGCATAAAGCAAGGATATGTGTCCACTCCCATGTTGATAAGAGTATTAAATACTTGACAAATCTCCCTTTAAGGTACATTTTGAACAGATAAAAAATGTGTGATTAATCATGATTAATTTTAATCAATTGACAGCCCTAATTATTTAACTATAGCCGTCAGAAAAATATAAGAAAGTACAATTTTCTCTCTAAAATGTAAGGGAAGGGAAAAATAAGTACAGCAGTATAAATTGCATGTACATCCTTTTATACAGCGGTATAAAAGGATGTACATACATCAGTATAAATATATACATGAAAGCCTTTGAAGGCACTTCAGACAGCCACCTACTCATTGTTGCCGATGACAGGCCTGTGGTTATTCACCGGAGATCAACCGAGCCGAAGCTTCGGTGCAAAAGTGTGCAGCCCGTTCTCATGATCACCGTGCCCCCCTGCGCTCCTGATAAGCGCTCCCTAATGCATTCCTCCCCCCACCGCTCCCAATTTATATTCATCTCCGAGTCACACAGGCTGGTAGTTTATATTAATATTCTTCCTTACAGAATCTCCTTTAATAAAACAGCCATGTGAATAGAAAAGAGGTCCTGGCAGTTCCTTAATTATCTATTGTCAGTCCTTTATCTTCTCCCGGTCACATGGGAGGGCCTCGGACCCCACCCCACCGCACACTCGCCTCCATCAGGAGAATATAGCACCACGCTCTATATTACTCCATTCATAAGGCGAGCAGCGTAATCACGCCGCTGGCTCCTTAATCATGTTGCCGGGGGCCTGCCAGCAGTACAACCTCTGTGCTCTATTCGTACCGAGGCACCCGATGACTGATTGAGGCCACTGGTGGTGCCGCACCTTGTGCCGGTTGTAGGTCCTCATCCTGCTTCTCTCTCTGCCTCCAGAATAATCAGTGCGAACTTCTGTGTGGCAGCGAATGGTAGCAGTTAGAAAATGGGATTTTCTCTCAGGGACACAAGCCTTCCTCAACTGCAAAATGGACTTGTCATGTAAATATAGATGGGTTTTAATTACAGGATGTCTCAATTTTGCTCATCTCTGGGGTGATTATTTTCTATGTTCAAGACGTCAGAAAAGCGTGTAAAAATATCCATTACAACCCAATGTGATGCCTTAATATTACTTTTTTCATCTGACCAACAATCCAAAAACCCGAAGATATTCAATTAACAATAATTAGAACACAACAAGAGTCTACAGCCATGCTACCAATACTTAGCATTTAGCTCAAATCACAACACTGTCTAACATAATCATGCTCACAATGGATAGGACTCGCTCCCTATGTAGATATAAATGGCTCATTCTAAGGTAATAAAAATGCAACGATTCTTATTATAAGGTGATTATACACTAAAGAAAACATACTTATTGATATTGTATTCCATTTCTGCCAATAGATCCACCTATTTGTTACACACTGGCTATGTCAACAAAGCAAAGAACGGAGAGCTCGGATTACAACACACACAGTGGGAGAGCGACTTCATTCTCTGCTCAGGTAGACATTACTCTATATCTTTACATAGCAAATAGTTGTTTGCTGCTGTATTAATGCTCTGGATATCGTATATAGCTAATGAATATTGTGATGGTTTAATCTTCTGTCGATTGATCAACTGTTTTAGCACCATTGGAGTTCATGAAGCTAAAGATCAGCAATTTAACCTGAGTTCTTGTATTTTATGCATTTTTCAAAATTGAGACATGTTCTTTAAAAAAAATGGCGAATATAAAACTTTAAAACCCTCACTGTCTCTTCGGATCTCTTCTGGATCTCCTCTCAGTTTTGGCTTCCTTCAACAGATGTGAGTTTTAGGGGGTTTTGCTCATTAAGCCGGATTTTAACGGTCCGTCAGGGAGTTCAGGGATCTGGACGCCTGTCTGTGCAAATAACTTTCTTTTTTTTTTTTTTTTTTTTTTTAAAGGTCATTTGGTAGATCTTTCACATTTTAAGTTACTGGATAGTGATGACTGGAGATGCTTAATATTTATATGATTATTTTTATCGTCTTTTTAATAATATTTATATGCATTTTTTAATATCCAAAGTCAAGGACATATGGTGATGGCAGCAGCCCAGGATGTGGTTAAAGGTGCTGACTGCAGACGCCTCGTCACCCTTTAGTTGTCCTATTATCATGCTGAGCTGGCTGTCATGCCACTGAGGCCGAAGGACGCCTGTGGACGCTCAGCAGTGACGGGGACGCAGGCAGAATCCTGTCATCCAGACACGGCCGACTGATCCCGTCCTGATAGCGCCCAGGTCGACCATGACAGGAGCAACCACCTCCGCTTAGCATGCACCTTGTCTGTCCTTTTGCTGTTTAGTGTGCTGCGAAAAGGCAGCAGAGGGAGCGCTCCTCAAGGACGACCCGGGAAGGAAAAAAACAGGCGGAAAAAGTTAAACTCAGAGCTCTTCCTCAACAGTTTTTTTACACCATTCCTGCCACATTTTGTCCGAGTATGGAGTAAAACATCAGTGCTGTCAGACCAGAAATTCACAGAAGCTGTGTTCGTTTGTGTCATGCTGTACTGGTTTCAGCACATTGTAGCCTGCAGGGTTTTTATTTTCAACCATAGGATTCAACCTGAGCCCTATGAGATTAACTCCTATCCACAACTGACAAATTCTGTCTGTTTTGCTCTTCTATGACCCAGAAGGTAAAAGGAAATCCAATCTAACTTTATTTCCTGTCTTTGAGGAGGCATCAACAGATCCAGCCCCTTCGCATCTAGTAAACATTGATGCTCAGGATGCGACAGCATCATGGAACAAATTGGACTGGCCTATCACGCTGTTTATTTGACATAAGAGCTGCAACGATTAGTCGATTTATCTATCTACAGCAAACAACTTTGATAATCAAATAATCATTTATTTTTAAGCAAAAATGGCAAAAACTAATTGGTTCCAGCTTCTCAAATGTGAGTATTTTTGTGGTTGTTATTCTCTTCTATAATAAACTGACTATCTTTGGCTTTTGGACTGTTTTAAAAGCTCCCCTTAACAATCTTGGGTTTTCCAAGATTGTTTGGTAGCAATATGAATTTGGAGCTCATTTTTCACTTTAAAACTTTAATAGTGATAATTATGTCTCTACACAAAACTCTGTGTTCCCGCTGTGCATCTTCAGGGTTCAACCAGAGACAGATTAAGATGCAGAACAACCTAAAATTAAAACTAAATGTATTTTGCCCAACGTCTGTCCACACTCCTTTGAACATGGAGCCTTTGAACAGTCAGAAAGTTAGCCCTGCAGTTCCATCTCAACTTTTACGCAAACACGGGTGCGTTCAGGATCTTGAGCCCCTTAAAAGCATGAAATGATCATCACATTTCTGTAAACAAGCTCTGCAGCATATTCAAAATACATTTGTGGTCAAATGACTGCATTGTGGTTGTTGTATCTCATCACTGCAGACTTCTGACTACACGGTCAGGGATATCCAGCTGGGATGTTTGTGGGAAATAAGGTTGATGTGTTTTAGCTGTCTCTATGTTGATACACTGCTAAGAATCTGTTTGATTTGTCTGCTTGGATGTTTTCAGGGGAAGCATTTGATGTTAGATTTTCTGTGAAAGTGCAACTCTGTTGTTTATTCAGCCATGGAGGATTATTGCTGCTCATGCTAATTGCCGGCCGCAACAGCGACGCTGGTATTGCTTTCACCTTGTAAATCTAAATCTGTGTGTCATCATGGCAGAATTTGGTTAATTTATGTTCATCTGTTTTTTCCGGTAAGTACATTACAAACAACCCTGTTTTTCACTAGCCAGCTCCACCCTCTTCTCCAAATATGGTCACTTTTAGCTCCAAAAGTCTAAGATGGTGACGGCCAAAATGTCAAACCCGAGACTTCGAAACGGTAGTCCACAAACCAAATGGTGACGTCACGGTGACTACGTCCACTTCTTATATACACTCCGTGATTTATATGCTGTATTTACAGTACAAAGGTCAAAATAAACTACTACAACATGAGAACGCATTCACTGACAAATACTGGCGGCTCTCTTCAAGGGACAAGCGTCAAGGTGTGCCCAAAAAGTCGCTTGACTTTTTGACCCCAAATCCAGCGAGAAAGTCGCTAAATTGGTAACAACGCATTGGAACTGAAGGGACTGTCCACACAGATATCACATCATTAAATGCGCAGCATCATCAATCTGTACCAAAAATTCACGCTCAGTGGACATCACCAATGTAGGGGGTAGAGGTAGACTGATTAATTAGTTTGGCCGAATAATTGGCGTCGATAGGATGTTTTACAAACTATCGTTATCGACGGAACTGAGCTTCGATAGTGGCCGATGGCTGTGCAGCCGCCACCAGTCACGTGGGGACGTACATCGCCGTTTTGCATGGAGTCTCCATACAAAAGGTCAAGGTAGAGGGGAAGAAAAAAGTTATCTCTTGAATATATAACTTAAAACTATCAGCTCTTTGTCCACGACACAAGACAGGCAGACAGGGAGGGAAAAAAAATCATTCACTGTTACTTGAACTTGTTTACCAATTTGGCGTTCTCTCTTCGAAATAATCCGGCCACATAACCATTACTTCATGAAATCAAAATGCACACTTTAGGATCTTCCTTACCCCGAGAATATGCATAACCATTAATGTTTTTTTAAGAGTGGCGTTTAACAATGTAACGGGACGCACAACAGACGTAATCCTGGCAAGTCCTAAGCCACAGAACAGCGCTTCACTCATTGCAAATAAATAGAACAAATTTCCAATGATGTAATCCACCAAATCACACTTCAGGATATTCTCTTACAAATTCAGATTGACAAAAAACGGTCGACCTCTAGCACTATCACTATTTTTCATTATTATTATTATTTATTACAATTTTGAAAAAATAAGTACCAAAGTCAAAAGAAAGGCACTGTATACTGATTAGTTGGCAAAGATCACTTCATAAATACCTGTATGAACTGGCTTTAAATTAAATCTCTTTCATCTTGTATCGATCATTTAGACATTTAACGTCTATCATCTATCTGACCGACTGTCCATATGGACACTACAGCTTTCAGACCACACTGTGTGACCTTGGGAAAAAAACAACCGGCAGACTGAAATCAGTCAGACAAAGCAGTGAAACACGCTGCTGCATGTTCTGTTTCTTCCTCATTTCCATGCAGGCAGTAAAAAAACCTCTGAAATGTGTTCACCGTTTCACAAATCATTGAAGGCCTCCATCTTTAGACGTCTCTCTCCACTAGAGCAGGAGGCCATCTTTACACCCAGGCCCCGGCGGATCGGGCCGTTGGCCAGCCGGTCGTCATTAGGAGAATTTACTTCTTGCTGCCTGCCGCTGCGGAGCGGAGGACCAGATGTGATGCCCGTCTCCTGGGTTGCCAAACACAGCGAGACGCATCCTGCACCAGGGGAAACCATTCTAGAGAGCTGCTCTATCACTGCCAGGAGGAAACATCGCACAGCTCTCTCCAGCTTGACGGCTCTTAGCCAAAGAGCCAGCTGTTGAGAGAGGAAGTCTGAGTGCACGGAGAAGAAGAAGTCCTGTGGATTTTTAGGCTGAGAGGGACTCCTCCAATATGTAAAGCTCTCCAGTGAAGGGACTGCAGAAGTGAGCGAGGATATTCACTTAAATTCACCTTTGTTGTATCTACTCTATCTCTCTCTCTGTCTGCACGTCTTAAATTCACTAGGACGTTTATCAGAGGTACTTCTTTGTGTTCCTGTTGAGTGAATACATTTACAGAGATGTGAAGCTACAGTCAAGCTTATGGTTGGAAACAAGAAGCGGCACGGCTGGCGTTTTCTACACGTTTTTAGATGCTGCATGCGAACGGCCAGTCAAAGTACACGTTTTATTGTGTTGTCTACATATCTTTCTGTGACTTCAGATTTTCCCCAAATACCGGATGATTTTGTTGTGATCTCGATATGAAAACATTTCCCTAAAACCTGTCTGATTCTCAAGAGTTTAATGTAGAAATCATTAATAATCAGCAGAAATGAGAATCACAGAACAAAGACTGGAAAAACTAAGAGGTAATTCAAGGTCAACACTAAGATTTTTTTATACTTTAATTTGAAGAAAAAAAAATCAATCCAACCCACGCCTTTCATTTAATCGAATGAAAGTTTGCAAAGAAATTTAGTTGTGTTGCTTCACCAAAAGGAAAAGGTAGGCCTCTCTAACCAGCTGAGATCAACTCTCATTCATATTCACTTGTAAAACTAGTCATGAACAGCATCAATAGCCGGATCATACTCAGACTGGCTCTATTATAAAATGCCGTGACTGGATGTAAACAACTTCTTGATCTGGGCAGGGAGCCAGGCCGGGGAAAAAAAATCATGCTGCAGCAGAAGGGATATTTTTCAGTAATGTAATGAAGAAAAGAATATATATATTTTCTCACTGGCACCCAAGTGTTTTTTTTTTTAATTACACAGTATGGTTAACACATACGGGTTCAATAAATCATTAAAGTTAACACAGTAAATGACTGTAATCTTAACAAAGAAGAAAAAAGAGGCAGAAGTTTGGTGATTTTTCTGGATGATGAGTCCTTTCAAAGTTGTTAAGGAACCAGTTTATATTTGAACATTAGTAAGTTAGCACCCAGATGGGACTATAGCATTAGCATTCAGCTTGAAGCACCGTAGGGCTTAAGTACATCTGACAAACATTAGATTAGAAAAACTATTGATGTACTGAGTTTTATGAATACAAAGTTTTTATAGTCTCATTGAAGGCAAAATCCTTTTTTGTACAAATTAACCAGTCTCACTGTAGTGGTCCAGGCTTCTCACATACATGCAAGCAACCACCGACACATCCTTTTACCGTATTTTACTGAGGTTAGATAGTTTTGTCCCGCCACAGAGGTCGAGCCCACCTGTCGAGGCAGGTAATATCATGTCTTATTCATATTTTCTCATAAAACTTTCAACAGCATCAAAAGCCTCAGGAGTAATGTGCTTCCAATATGAAGCAGCAAGATTGAATGGGACGTTAGCATGTCAGCATACTGATGTGGGACTGAAACAGGGCTGTAATTTTCAGTTCAAACAACAGTTGGCCTTTGAGTACAGTTAAGACTGATGAAACTTGAGCCAAGTCTGACAATGTGGTTGTGATCCTGACATGTTGACTCTATAGCGGCATGGCTCTAGGGGGACGGCAATGTCTGTCCAGCACGTATATATAGCTCAATATCTCAACAACTGTTGGATGGATTGCCATGAAATTTTGTACAGATATTCATGGATACCAGAGTATGACGCCTACTGACTTTGGTGATACCCATAGACGGTATAAAAGAAGTGGACGTAGTCACCGTGACGTCACCCATTGGTTTGTGGACTGCCGTTTTGAAGCCTCGGGTTTGGCATTTTTGTTTCTCAATTTTGAAAAATGCAGTAAAATACAAAAACAACTGAGGTTAAAATGCTGATGTTCAGCTTCATGAACTCCAATTTGGTTAAAACAGTTAATCAATCGACAGAAAATTAATCCATCACAATTTTCATTAGCTATAGGTGGCGCCTTAACATCTTTAAAGGAAAGTAAATGTTTGGATTTTTTTCTTGATAAATAAAAAAAACAAGTTTTTAAGTTTATCCGGCAAAAAAAATGCTGGTTCTAGCTTTTCAAATATGAGGACTTTGATATTGATGAGGTGATAGCAGCTTGAAAAATTACAATAGCTAATGATAAATCTAGTAGTTTAATTTGACTTTTGTACTGTAAATACAACATATAAATCATAGACGGTATATAAGAAGTGGAATTAGTCACTGTGACGTCACCCATTAGTTTGTGAACTCCTGTTTTGAAGCCTTGATTTCGGCATTTTGGCCGTCGCCATCTTGGTTGCAACCAAAAGTGACACGAGAGGGTGGAGCAAAGTACAACCGAACGCTGACATTTCTAGGCGACCAAAAAAAGTTATAATTAACTTTAATTAACACTGTGAAAGGATTCAATTTGTAAGACCAAACCAGACAACGCCATGTCAGCGACCTGTCAATCACAAGGTAGCCACACCCTAAAGCATCCCCTGCTTTATGGTCTATTTGACTCTAAATGGGACCATAATTTACTAAATGAACATCATGCTGTATTGAAGAAGACTTAAAACTAAAGATTGAGACCATAAACTCATGTTTACAATGTTTACTGAGGTAATAAATCAAGTGAGAAGTAGGCTCATTTTTTAATAGACTTCTATACAATCTGACTTCTTTTTGCAACCAGAGGAGTCGCCCCCTGCTGGCTATTAGAAAGAATGCAAGTTTAAGACACTTCAGCATTGGCTTCACTTTTCAGACCCAGAGGTTGCCCACCGGTGATACCTTAACTTCTCATCTAGCTCCATCATCAGGTCAAAATTGATGACATTCACATCAGCATTGTTAGCATGCTGATGTGAAGTGTGATGATCAAACCACCGCTGTGCCTAAGTACAGCGTCACACCGCTGCTTGCATGGCTGCAGACTCATAACAATATTCCTCTGGATATCTTGTTCAAGCACGTTGCTCTTTTCAATTATACCTACACACATTTCATGTCCATAGTATACGCAATCCTCATACCTCATACTATGAAAGGAATACGCCGTGTCTTTGAAAAATATAAGTGAATAATAGATGTAGCCCCAGTGGCAAACGTACCTCTCCTGCAGGCTGCCATTCACAGTCTACCTGCCAGTGACAGCCGATGAAATAACATCCAGATTAAGGATGTCACATCAATATTAAACATATCAAGAGAATGCTAGCCTGACACTATTCGGCTGTAATTAAAACAACATGTCATAATTTGGCGTCATAAAGCATACACGGCGTGCCTCCGTCTGCCCTCTGGGATTCTGCCTGCAGCTGCATATGCTGCCGTTTTTGTCACAGAAATTAAACCTAAATCCATTTCGTCGTCTCACACACACACTCACACACACACACTCTCACACACACAGGCCTTTTAATGCACGTCACTTGCTTGAGAAATTATAAATAACTTTGTCCATCACACGAGCACATTCTGCTGAAATACTGCTGCCTTTTCTGTGACACTTGACTCCTTAAATCATCAGTCATTCCTACTGATCCCTCTCAGCCAGCCGTCCTGATATAATCACATTTAGCCAGCCGTGGAAAATAACTCACATTTGCTCAAAGTACTGTACTTACAGTTTTGAGGTACTTTTAACTTTACTTATTCAATTTCATGGTATTTTACACTTCTACTCCACTACATTTATCTGACAGCTTTACTACACAGATTAAGATTTTACCAACAAGACATATGATAGGCAGAACATACTTTATTCATCCTTTTGGGGATAAATAAAATCTCTTAAGACTTTAGCAGTAGAGGAACATCAGCCCACTGTTCTGTTTTAAGTCAATAAGCACTTTTCCTTTACTTCAACATGCAGTAGAGTTTGTATTAGGGTTGACCTTGTGGCACACACTGTAAAAGGTATTGTGGATGCCATTCAAAACCTTGCAGAAGAAGAAAGTTGTCTTAGCAGTGATGTTGTTTGTGTGTTGTAAACACACAGTATACTGTAAACAAGTTCCTATCCAATATGACAATTCGGTGTATTTAGAGTTCATTCATGACCTTGGAGACAGCAGTAGAGAAAACATTCTCCACACACAACACAAGAGCTTTCAATCACAGTTTGCCCTGTTGTCATGGAGCTGTCGATGCTCAAATTTCCATTTTTTTCTGAAGACTTTTAAGGGCGAGTTCAACAAAATAAACCCAGCAACACTCGCATTTCACTCGTGCGAACCAAAGTGCCTTCTAAAGGCCAACACTGAAAGCAGAGACACTGACTTCAGTCCCAAAGAGTCTCCCACCTAAACCAAAAAAATATGGTTCTTCAGAGACGTTTGAACTGCTAGCTTAAGCCTTAAGCTGATGCAGTAGAGGGCCGAGACAGAATAAAGGGATGTGAATGAGACGTAGTGAGGATATACTTTTGCCTCAAAACACTGGTTAACCAACACGTTCTCATCTCAACTCGTCACATACTGATGCTTTGTCAGACCCCTAAGCATCACTTTTTGGTCGCAGTAAACACATGCTTAATGTTGTGAATTAAAATAAAAACACTTAATTTGGATTAGGCAACAAAACCACTAAATTAGGTTTAGGGAAAAAAACGACATGGTTGGGCTTAAAATTACTAAATTTTTACAGTGCAAATGTGAGAAAGTGAAATGAAAGTGACAGTGAACAGCGGTCTTCTGGGTGTAAGCCTTATGTTTGCTCCAGAAAAGCTACTAAAAGGACCTTGTGAGTAGATGGATTTCTCAGATAATGATTTACTGGTCTTAAAATCAAGGAAAGGAGAGTCAATCAAAAATTTGTAAAACTGAATAAGTCTCTCAGTGGATTATTAAGCCTGTAGATTGCTTGAGAAGTGGACAGCTCTGTCAGACCTGTGTTTGTATCCCGCAGTGATATTCACATCTCTCTGTGAAGGTAATTCAAAATAATGAGTATCTCCACTCTTCTCAAAAACACCCGGCGCCTTCCTCTTCCAGTCCCCGATTCCTTCCCTCGTCAGTCCTCCCAGCACTTGTCGGTTATCTCCTGCTTACAGCAGCCGTTGCTAGGCAACGGTTGACACCAGATTACAAATATCAGTATACAAACAATGTTCAATAGTCCATGAATAGGCCATTAAATTACAACCATTTAACACCTGAAGTTATCTGATGGTACAACCTGAAGACGGGACTGCCCCGGAGAGTAACATTAGCAGTAGTGTGTGACATCAACATTGCATCAGTGACGCAGCTGATCCTGGACCAGAGACTGAATGAACACCGGAGACAGATAACATCAGCTGTCTGTGAATGCCAGACCAAAAGGGAAGTGGTCAAAGGTCATCGTCACATCCAACACCAAAGACCGTCTTTGAACACAGACGGGGGTTTACAATCTTTACCCCCCACATGCAACCACCTGCTATCAGGTGACTGAAGCTCTTCTTTGACAAACAACATCCACAAGTAGCCAAATTTTTTATTTTGATAAGGAAAGATGTTTTTCTTTTTGTAAAATTGGCATCTAGACAACAGTTAATATTTTACCTTATTAACAATGCACCACACTTATCAGTTATGGACATTATTGGGGTTTCTCTTTGGTTTTTGGGAAAGATTCAAGTGCAAGATGAAAAATAAATAATTCCCGAAGACGCGGTGCCAATCTTCTGTTTTATTAGCATAATTGGGCAAAATCCAAATCACAATTAATAAAACAATGAAACATTAACTCCACCAAGTCTTTGGATAACATTAAAGGTCCAGTGTGTAGAATCTGGCGGCATCTAGCGGTGAGGTTACAGATTGCAACCAACTGCAGCCTTTCTTGTGTGCCAAGCGTGTAGGAGGACTACGGTGGTGAACGCAATAACCCGAATGGCCCTCTCTAATGCCCGTTGTAGCGTAGGCCATTTTTAGCAGAGCCAGTGCGCAAAGTGTGTGTGTACGTGGGAAGTGAGTGGTGAATTGTGATAGAGAGAGCGGCGGCAGCAAGTAACGTTATCGACTCCGGCCCAATCTGGAAAAGTTAACATCGGTTTGGTTTGTCTGTTCTCGGCTACTGTAGAAATGGCGGACTATGTGGAGACGGGACCCGCTCCCTATGTAAATATAAACGGCTCATTCTAAGGTAACGAAAATACGATTCTTATTTTCAGGGAATTATACACTAACGAAAACATACTTTATATTAATATTATATTCCATTTCTGCCAATAGATCCCCCTAATTGTTCCTTTAAAGGTCTATTAAATGTAAAAAATCATCACTTCTAAGAACAGATGTAAGCTTTTGCAAGGCTAACAGTATCACAGAGAGATGACATTATAACTGAATAATTAGTTACAATGAACTGAAATGAGGTTTTGTTGATCATTATTTGGTCACTGCGTGTGAAAAATACTAAAAAATAATGATAAAAGCATCATGGCAGAGCTTTTGTTGGGCTGTATGCAACAAAACTGACATAATTTCACTAGTTCAGTAACTGTAATTTTATTATCAAATGTGTTAGAACACTTTTTTAGTGGGAAAAGCAATGCAATGTAAATTCTAATATAAAAGCCTAAAGGAGGGTAAAGTGGAACAATTAGTGATTAAAAACAGTAATTCTGTTTCTTTTTACTGAACTTTTGGTACTATTGTTGTAGAAATGTACATCTTTTAAATTGCATCTTTTAAAAACACATTGCTTTTCTGTGATTTTATTTTTTTTTTATGACATTTTCGTTCTTTTACCTCTCTGGGTTTTTATGTGTTTAATTATTAGGCTTTAGTACATTTCATTATCCTTGTGTTTTAAATGTGTTCTGTTTTTTATTGTAAAGCACTTTGTAACTGTGTTTTGAAAGGTGCTATAAAAGTGAAGATTATGAAGTAATAAAGTTGTTTGCTGCTATATTAATGCTCTGGATATCGTACAGAGAACTTTTAATGTGGTGGAATGAAAACACGCACTATAAATTTATCTTGCAGCACTCACTTTGGGATCCACTGCTCCAGATATCTGTTCCTGCCTACAGTATATTTATGGAGACCCGTTTTATTTGTTTCAGTCCGACACAATACTTGTGGGAAGAGAAAGATAGACACTTATCTACTGAACACCACTATAACCTTGTCAAAAGAGTGCACATCTTGTCCTGAGTTTTCCTTTCCAGACTCTAACACACTCGTCTTATTGGCTTCAGGTAAAGGCTTTCCGTATTGTGCTCATAGTGACATGACATTGTTGTTTTACTCCTCTAAGGTGAAGTGCTAGCTCTGGTACAGGCAGCGGTAACAGAGCCGCAACCTATTGTGCAATAAAGTAGAGAAATAAAGTGTGTTTGGCTTCCAAATCTGTGGGGACGTTTGATTTACATCTTCAGCCACAAAGCTGTCAGATGTTTCACTGATGTTTGACACTGTAACAAGGTTTTAATCTTCTTTCTCACACGTCCCCCGACCAAAGTAATAGTTCTTACACGGGGAAGAGAACAGGGCTACTTTATATGGTGCTCAATATAAATTTGTTTTTGTTATGGAGAAGGAGAAAAGAAAAAAAAAACATCACATATGGCGCGAGTATAAACAGTTATTCCCTCCAGGAGAATGCTATGCGCAGGTGAGTTGGAGGCAAATCGAATGCAATGGAGCAGGCAAGCTTATATTTCCCAAAATAATATAGAGCCAACCAATACTTGCAGCATTTCTCAACAGCCTGCCTGCCTGCCTGCGACCCACCGCTCTCCCCTCGCTTGGGATTTCAGAGTTTTTCTTGGGAATATATTGAACACAGAAGCACCTTTCAGAAGGCTGCACGTTCATCATTTATTACTGCAAAGTCCTTCAGCACTGCCTACAACGGACTTGAGGAAATTATCTGGTGACCAGTTCTGAAGGCCTTTTATAGAGCTGTGTGGGAATGTTGAAGTGTGATACTATAGATAGGATCATATGTAAAGAAAGATTTCTTATAGGTAATATAATTGGATGTTTGTTTTTACTGTATGTGTCTGTGAGTGTGCATGCATGGGATAGAAAGAGCAGGGGGGTATTTAATGTTTTATATTCCATGTGTTTGGTTGTTTCCTGCATTTTTTCATATGATAACACCCTCACAATGACAATGCTAACATGCTGATGTTTAGCAGGTGTAACAACCCGGTATCATGCCTTGCGCATTATCGTGTCATTCACACGCCGTTTTGTGCAACTGGGCTGGGTATAATGTTTGCCATGTTCACCTTCTTAGTTTTTGCATGTTTACATGCTATCATGCCATAATTTGCACTAAACAAAGTACAGCTGAAGCAGCTGTTTAGTGGCTTTTTCAGGCGACCAAAATGTTATAATTCACTTTCATGAGCTGAAAACACACTGTGAAAGGGTTAAAGTTGTAAGACGAAAAACACGGACAACTCCCAGGCCGGACAACGCCGTGGTTGCGAGGTAGCCACGCACTAAAGCATACCCTGCTTTACGATTTATTTGACTCTAAATGGGACCATAATTTACTGAATGAACATCATGCTGTATTGAAGAAGACTTGAAACTAGCGCTTGAGACCATAAACTCATGTTTACAATGTTTACTGAGGTAATAAATCAAGTGAGAAGTAGGCTCATTTTCTAATAGACTTCTATAAAATCAGACTTCTTTTTGCAACCAGAGGAGTCGCCCCCTGCTGGCTATTAGAAAGAACGCAAGTTTAAGGTACTTCAGCATTGGCTTCACTTTTCAGACCCGGAGGCTGCCGCCTGGTTATTTTAAAAACTTTTTTTGTCTGGACTCCTTAAGAGGCAGAATTACTGTCCTGTCCCACATCTCACTATAAACCAACTTAATTTTGATCACCCATTAACAATATTGGAAATAACAGAATAACTCAAGTTCAGCGTTAACCTTTAACTTATGTAACCATTACATAAGCTTCTTTTAAGCAAATGCAAGTCAAACTTTGCACAGTTTTTAGACACAAAACTACATAGGCAGTAAACCCGAGAGCAAGATAAGTTACGTCATGTGTCTTTACTTTGATTTTAGCTGACATGTTTGCTCGATGATCATCATCTGTCAAAATCTGTCCATCTTACGCTTCCCATGCTGTGCCATCAGAATGAATGTTTTTTGGCTGTACGACCCCCCGGGTCTGCGTAAGGCAGAAGACATTTATTGTGATGGGTTGCCTTTATTTGTATGCACATTGTGGAGTCTATATTTTTATTTTATTACTTTAACCTTGATTATTATGGAAAGTGGGCAAATATGCTGCTTTATATAAATATATGTATATATTTATTACTGGAAATCAATTAACAACACAAAACAATGACAAATATTGTCCAGAAACCCTCACAGGTACTGCATTTAGCATAAAAAATATGCTTAAATCATAACATGGCAAACTCAAGCCCAACAGGCAACAACAGCTGTCAGTGTGTCAGTGTGCTGACTTGGCTATGATTTGCCCAAAACTGCATGTGATTATCATAAAGTGAGCATGTCTCTAAACCCATTTTTATTCACATATCTTGAGGTCAGAGGTCAAGGGACCCCTTTGAAAATGGCCATGACAGTTTTTTCCTTGCCAAAATTTAGCGCAAGCTCTTATGACATGGTTGGTACCAATGGATTCATTAGGTTTTTATAGTTTCATATGATGTCAGTATCTTCGCTCTAGCTTTAAAACTACAGCTGCAACCTAAAAATCGTAAGTTGCGTTAATGCGTTAAAAAAATCAGTGACGTTAAAAAGACTTTGAGTTAACACGTTATTAACACAACTTTACCAGCCATATTTTGGACTTAACAATGCTCTGGAGTTATTGGAAATGTTTGGATCACACGAGTCGGAAACAATCCCACACACAATTGCGCCTTAATGCACGGGCTGGCAGTGAAAATGTAGTTTTTGAAAGGCTAAATGCCAACAAATATGGATTAAAGCAGACTATTTTGTTTGATAAAAGCATGTTGTGAATTTTGGAAATGATTACATCTATCTTTTTTCAATAAATGTTGACTTTTGGACTTTTCAACGCTCTGCAGTTATTGGAAATGTTTGGATCACACTCAGTTAGGATCCTATCTAGTTTCATATGATGCCAGTATCTTCACTCTAGCTTTAAAACTACAGCTACAACCTAAACATCTCAAGTTGCGTTAATGCATTAAAGAAATTAGTGGCGTTTAAAGAAATTTGCATTTGACAACTTTGATATCCCTAATTAAAACCTTTCAGGACATTGAGGAATATTTGAACGTCAAAGACAAAACGTATAGCGTTCTTGGAATCAAACATTTTTATTGTGACAGTCAGACGTAACCTCTCAGCAGAACAACATTGCTTTATTACGAGCGCAGGGACATCGAAAGCGTGCACTGTACAAAACAAAGTGAGCTTGATTATGTTGTGCAACAACTGAGGACATGAACAAAATTAAATCCTCTTCTCTTTCTATCACAATGGAGGCTGTTTCCTTTGTTGCCTCTGAATCACTTCCTGGCTTGGCTTGTCCATGGGGACCTATCAAGACTTGTTGCTCCGTTTGTCCCATTCATTTGCATTTTTCCGCTGCAGAACTGCATTTAATTATTACACAGAGAGCCCATTTAGAGAGATAATGAGAGAGAGAGACCAAAAGCAAGCAAAACTCCCCATTACACAGTTAAACACTATATACAAGAAAAGCAAATCCTGCACTACACCCATTCGTTTCCTCTCCATATGTTCTCCTTACAGAGAGATAAAAATTCAACAGCCCTAGAAGCCTTAATTGGTCACTGTAGGGCAGAGTTGTGGATTAATGAAGGCATATAAAGAGATCAGTCCAAATTAAACTTATATTTCAAGCTCCCTCCCTTGAAACATCTTCATTGAAGGAATAAAAAAAAAAACATCCTACAAGCACATCTACAGCCCCAGATATCATTCCACAAAAGGCTGGTTGCACAACATTCAACTATCCATGACAGCAACATGGCAGAAATTACAGTCTGTAAGCCGGAACAAATTGTGTAGCTGTATGCTGTGTGGGTTTTGGGCTAATCTAATAAATACCTTCAACATGACAGCATCACTGCAAGCCGAAACATTTCCTCTCCTCAGTTCTCCCTGTTTCAAGTACGTGACACGGGCAATTGGGTTCTGTATTGTAAAACCTTCTGCAAGCATCTTTCCTGCATCACTCAACAAAAAACACAAAACTGTAGTGTGTAAGAAAAGGTATGAGTTTAAACAATGGCTACATATTTCTGCTGCACTTTACAGACATGCAAGTGTTTTATATTTGACTGCAGGAATACATAGAAAAGTGGAAACGTTAGTGTTTGAATTAATATTTACTTAAAATTTGTTTCATTTTTTTGTACTCAAAGATCAAGAGAGTGTGAGTAACAAGAATAAACAAAGGCATAAAGAAGGTAAAGAAAAACAACTTTTTTTAATTTTCACTTTGGACTTCAAATTCTTTTAAAGTCCAGTCCAACCAAAGGTTTATTAATTTGCCCGCTTGTGTATTCATCCTGTTTTATTATGAGTTTCATGAGCTTTTTGTTTAACAAAATATCACTTAATTTTTAAGATTAGTTAGTTTTGTGACAAGTGGGTAAAGACAAATAATAGGACAGCTAGAACAGTCAAAGTTCCGAAAATTACATCACTTTACTGTAATGCAGCCTTTAAAAACAGGAAAAGACAACACTTATGCCATATTATGTATCCAAAATCTAAGACGACATCTAGTCTCATATGACGATATTTATATAATATCGATATATTGCCCAGCCCTAGCTTGTTGTCATTCATTATGTAAAATACCAGACGCTCAAAAAAACGCTCAACCAAGTGCTGATAATGTGTTGGAGCTGATTTTTGTTGGACTCACTACTCCTTCCCCTCTGAATACATGAGCACAAAGATCATTTTTCCTGTCTTAAGTCCACAAATCAAAATTATTCTTTTCACAGGGTCATAAATGGAAAAAATGCTCAACTACAACTACAGCTAGAAGACACTGTCAATCACTGTGGATGACATTTTCATACCAATCCGAACCGTTGAGGTGTGAAGAAGGTTAGGGGTAGGATTATATTTTGTTCAGTGTTTTTCCCTGCAGCACTTAAAATTATCATTTAAATCATTCCCACAACACAATAATGCTCCAATGTGATAGATGTATAACGATAAAAACAGCTTCTTCCAGTCAGGAGAATGGCAGCCGAATGGATGAAAAAATTAAACATGGGTATGGAAGTCACTTCACCTGGGAACATTCATGCAAGATACTGGAGAAGTGTCTTAGTATTGACAAGCCATCATAATCGTTCCGATAATCCCGGTGAAGTGAGATCCCTCCAGATCAGTAGCTGTAGACACTGGCTGAATCGATGCCAGAGTGCTGCAAAACTCCTGGCAGCATGAAGTGAAAAAAACTTGTCTTGGCAGTTTTCGTTTTTTTTTTTTTTGCATTTATCTAGACTTGTTCACTTCATTGAACCAACATGAAGTGTATAGCCTTTGGTAGAAATGGCCCCACTCAGCCTTGAATGCAAAGCAGGGCTTTGCCAACTTGTTCTCTTGACACCTCGCAGTGTACTGAGGCGTGAGCTTCTTCTGCGATGTTGCCTCTCTATTTCCTCAACCAATTTCATTCACTGTGTCAGGAAAAATTTGCATGCAAATAATCTATACCACTCACATATTACGACAGACATGCATTGTATGACAATTTGTTCGAGACTTGAACCTCTGGACAGGTAAAGCAGCAGAAAATGAGAGAGGGAAAAAAAACTATTAATACCAAACAGAATCCTATGATGGACTGCTGCTGTTGGAAACATGATGAAAAACTACAGTTGCTACGCATGTCAAGCTTTTCTTTCTTGCACATCACATATGCAGTTTGCATTTATAACTGGGGCAGAATAGGCACTTGAACATTTTTTGAAACAATGGGTCCTTGATTTCAGACAGACAGACAAAAGCAAGGCTTCTTATTTTTAGCTGTCGACTGTCAATTCTTGCAGCTAGCAGGCTTATTAAACGTTAGCTCCGTGAGCTGGGTGAAAACGCCATCTCTGGCTGACTTTTTGATGTTTAAAGCTGAGTCATACATTATAATTATGATTCATGATATAATTCTACTGATGGTGCCTTCAAATGTAACTCGTGAGATTGTGTTTACAACGTGGGTAGTCGTGTACACAATATGCATGGCGTTCAAGTGGTCGAGTCGTGAGGACACCGCTGCTAAGCAACGGCAATATTAACGTTACTGTCGGCGTCTAGAAGCCACAGTGGCCAACAATTTAGCAAGCTAGCAAGTGGGTAACATAATGCAGGAAATGCAAAGGCATAACAACAGAAGAAAAAGATGAGGCCGTTGGGAATATCAACATTTTCCTGACATATTATAAAATTACGAAGAAAAAAAATATTCGACTAAAATTACAATATATTAACTTATTATGAACCAAAAAATTATCTTCCATGGCTTCGTCAACAAACACGTCACAACTCGTGAACTCCGAGCTTCCAGAAACTTTCCACTTACGAGGTTGTGAATACCACAAGAGGGGGCGTTCCTATGGACTCTGAACATGGTAAACATGACCCAACTCGTTTATATCCACATACGGAGTCCTCTTCACGGAGCCGGCTGCCATGTTTCTACAGTAGCCCAGAACGTACAAACCAAATACTGGCTCTAGATAGGGCCATTCGCGTTTTCGCACCGGCCACCATAGTTTCAGTTGGTTGCAATCTGCAACCTCACCACTAGATTCCGCCAAATCCTTCATACTGTCAGTGAGAAATGGCATCATTTCATATTTCAGTGTTTGTGTGAAGTTTACAAATATTTAATTCTTGCAAAAGAAAGAGAAAAACATGAAAATGTAAATTAAAATGTTTTGTTTTTCATAATAAAATAATGCTGTAATATTAATGTTTTGGTTTTTTTTTTTTCAAACTAAATGTGAGGGTGTGCTGAATATGAACCACAAAAAGGCATTTTGGTTATCCTCTTTGTTCTTGTATTGTGTCTTAAGATGTGCCAGCCATACAGAGTGATGCTGAGTCACACTGAGCTGTCTAGAAAATGCCTAATTATTCATGCATAGTAAATACAAAAACGTTGTTTTGCCTTCGAGAGACATTTCAGACTACGGAAAATTAACACAGGATCATAAAACAGGAAGGTCAGTGCACATTCATTCCGACATTTTTTTGTTCTTGTCACTTAAAACCCATGCTTTAGAAAGATAAATAACACAAGCAGTCTCAAGGATTCTTTCCCTTTTGTGTTTAGCCTTTGAAAACACCTGAAATTATTGTGTCGTCGCTTACAAAGAACCTGTATCACACCTTCCTCGCAATTCACCATGCTCGCCTAAAAAGGAAAGTGAATCCTTTACTCGGTGGGACATTAATAGCTCTGCTTCATACAGTACCTATTCATATGTGAGATTGGCTACTAGGAATGCCAGAGAGATGAATAAGGCAAAGGAGAAATATGCACGATTTAAGAATACAAAATGAGTCGCTAAGAGGTTGCAACCATGACAGATTTGTTGGCCTCCGGCTGCTGGGTCCTTTTTTTTTCTTAAAGATTCTGCCAAGGAACAAAGGTGGATTGGTAATCATGCATAATATCACCATAAAATACACGAAAGCACTCTGTAGCCTTACAAGAACAGTTGCAGCCGTATTAAAGAGTTAGAAGGGAATATAACATTGCATTTACTGAATAGTATTTGCTAAATTAATTGAATTTGAGGTTTATGAATTAAAGAGGAGCCATGTAAATTATAATCCTCAATTCACTCGACAACTCGGGCGTGAAATCCATTTTCATCTTTTCTTCTTTAACTCTCTCATTTCTGAGTGCAGCGCCTGATCTGTGTCTCCGAGCATTAGTGCAACTGGATCTGACTGCAGATAAAATGGAGCTAAGAGACGGAAGAAGAAGGTCGACATTCATTCATTAACCAGCACAAGCAGGACTGTATGCAAACAATCCAAACCCTCCAGAAAACATATAGCGACTTGGTCTTAATTAGGCATTGTCTTTCCATCATTCTTATGAATATAACAAGCTCTCGCTCACTCACTCTTCTCAGTCGTCAGGCTCAAAAGGTAAAAGCTAGGTGCTTTCCATCACTGAGACATCAAAACGAGTCCCTCCTACACCTGCTTAGATCAATGTACTTTTCTGTCACTGGTCTTTGCATCCAATTTTTTAACTGGAAAGCCACACTGGCTGCTCTGGAAACTGTATAAATCCTCCTACATGAGGCAAGAAATAGGCCATGTAATTACAGACTCATGCATGCTTTATTTTATACGTGCAATGCAGAAAATTGAAAAGGTGTTCATGAGGAATTTTACGAGGAGTTGCGCCATTACTGAAACCTTTTCCTGTAGGACACTAACTGGAGACTGTTTTCAACAGAAAAATGTCAGAGTTAGTAATTTGTTAAAAGACTCAGAAGAAAGTGGTTAAAGTATTTATTGCTTGAAAAAAGTTGTTATGCTCACCAGAGGTATAAAAGTTGGTGTATCACTAAAAACAAAATGGGACAAAGTGCTATGGAAACAAACTTAGCGAATAAATCATGACATTCATGAAGCATGTGACTTAAACGTCATTCAAACTTTCATCGAAGAGACATCAGATCTGTGTGGAGAGATGAGGAAACTGTAACGTAACCTTAAATTAATACATAACACAAACTAAAATGCCACATTTCCATCGTTCGTTTGAGCTTTGACTGGCACTCTTTTAATTTTGTTGCTTCTCCTTCTGCAATGGTTTCATGGCACTTGACTGGAGATGTATCACCAGTAGGGATGCACGTATATATATCGTGCATATGTATAAATTATAGGCCAATAATGGGAAATTTGTATTGTTATGTATTATTCTTATAATGAAATAAAAGCCAATAAATAATTGGCTGGTGATACTTAGCCAATTTGCTTTCATTGACTTAACAAGCACAGCATCGCACTCGATACAGTAGGTGGCGGTATGCACCTTTAAAGTTGATTTACGAACTGCTAATAAACACAAAGAAGAAGAAGAACAAGTGCAGCATGCTGACTAGCCAAACATGTCGGTGCCGGTGTGGATGTTTTTCAGTTTCAGAGGAAGCCAACACGATTGCAATTTGCAATACAAGTTTTTTGTATGTACTTTACTAGAAAAATAACATTTGAAGAGTTCGAACTGTTCTTTGTTTTTGTTGTGTTAATCTGTCAGATTTGGTTAGGTCAGAGCTATGGAATATTAAATCATCCCACTTTGTTCACTACATTTGACCCTGTACCCTCCGGTGTGCATAAACTACAGGTTATGAACTTCTTTTTAAAAATACAAAACTGTGAAATTCGGCTGAAAAAAAAACATATTGTGCATCCCTGATCACTACCAACTGTTTATCTCAATGTCTCCAACTCCTAATATTCACATAACAGTAGTAGGAAGGAAACATGCATTAATTCGCAATTTTCTTTCGCCGATTTTCTGGAAATTTGGTCAGACATTGTGCTTGCAACTTGACTATTGTTATACCATTACAAAACGTCAGGGAGGAGGTTGTGGTGGATGGTTGGGTCACGACGTATCCTCACATAACAGTTCGAATGATATCTCACCAAAAGTTATTTCTCATTTTTCGTGCGTTTTCAAACAAATGTCCAGCAAGTTACGTACGTTACATACATGCATACAGTCAAAATAAACTTCCGTCTTCACAGGAAACAACTCGGTTAGGTTTAGGCAACAAAACTACCTAGTTAGGTTTAGAAAAAGATTGTGCTTTGGGTTAAAATAACTTAGGAAGTGGCGTTACTTAAGTATGGAAGTTACGTGACAAATAAATCAACATTGACTTCTGGTTTCACACAGGGTACGAACAGCGATCTCCTCCTGGGCGAAAGTCAGATGTTTTTTCACCCACCCATCCACCCCGACCTCCTCCCTACACGGCGTTCGTCGCTCTTTATACTTCCTGGTTCACAATTATTTGGATTATATATGCATTGATTTCGTTGGATATATACGAATTACAGTGCATAGGTATAGCTACGAACGGTGTATGAGAACAGCCTGTGGGTCAACAAAGCGTGATGTCCCATCTATCACTATCAAAACTAGTAATTATGACTTCAACCATAGAGGTACCAGATTAAATAAACCCTCATATGAGTTGTTTTCAGGCATTTGAGAAGTAACTGACAAGCAGCCTCTTTGGTCTTTTAGGACTTATTGATTAGTTGGTGCAGCTGGTTGCTGGCTTCAGCTGGCTTTCAGTGGATGTTTTCCAAACCAAACCTCTCGAGCTCACAGTAGCTGGCCAGAAAATAACTCCACATCTTTAGTCTGATTGTTGGAACATCAAACATGATCTGCAGCACAAACAGTTGTTGACACACAACAGTGGAATAAGTGAAGTTTATGCAAAGAGATTGGGTAATTAAACATAATTGGCTGTTCGTGTGTCAGCTGTAGATGCTACTAATATCATGAGTCTCCATCGTAAACATAACGTTAATTCAGATCAGTAAAGTTTCAGTTCTGTTGAGCCTCCAGACAAAACAAATCCCTGCAGGTGTATATGTAATGTAGTCCATGCTGTCAAGGTCTAATTGCATATATTGTTCATGGCCCTAATCAACTGTCACTATCTCCGCTGCTGAGGCAGACAGTCAGAGCATTGGGTTTGTGCAGCTTCTTTGTTCAATAAATTACAGTTTGAGCCTGAAAACAGGTTTTCATTATAATTTCCCCTTGTTGTTTTGCTTGAAACGTAAGTGCTGGAAAGCGATGCGATTGATTTTCAGTGTCAGGTCGCTTTAGTTGCCAGGGACTACCAAATGCCATAAATTATAATTTGCACAACGCCTTTTCCCTCAGTAAAGTTGGCTGTGATACATTACCATTTGAAGCCGAACTTTTTCTCTAAATGATAGCTCTACTCTTTTATTATCATTTAAAGCCCATTTTGAGTAAAGTAAACCCAAAAGAACGCATTTAATGATGGTGTATGGCAAACATAAATGAGCTGTAACAAATGTGATTTACATATTTCCCAGCATACATTATGATTCAGTCAAATTTGTGGAAATTCTGTAACAAGCTGGGACATTTCATCGAAATAGCTCTGGAGGATAGGTGGCGTCTTTGTTTTATCATTATCATCTAACCAAAATAAATCAGCAGAAATGGAAGTCGTTTCTCTGTAAAGTGCATTACTCATCATGAAAAAAGACAAAGTGAACTTCATTTCCTTTTTCTCAAGATAGTCCTCTTTTTGAGTTACGCTAACTTTTTTTGTGTCTGCAGCTAATGATAATGTCTTCTGAGTCGTATGTGACGGTTACTGTGCTTAATTAAAGTTATGTTACATGCATGTTACACATCCGATCAGCTTATTTTTTGGACAGATGGGGAAGAGAGTAAATGCGATGGCCGCACATCTGTTTTTCAACTGGCCAATGTGAAATCCACTCCATCACTGAAACTCATTACACACAGTGGAGGAGACTGTGACTGATAAACCTCCGCTGAGTCCATCTATTCTGCAAGCATATTCAATTAAAAAATTCATTTGTCTGAGGGACTTTACATGAATGTGTAATGATACTGTGATATTCATGAAACATCACTGTCTATGACTATCTTTTATAAATAGAAAGTGTCGCAGGGTCATTCTCTGTGTAAATGAATCATTTCTTGCATTACTGTTGCTTATACTTATACCATGTGTTGGTTCAGTTAAGTTATGCTACACACATATAGAATCAAATTTGAGGGTCTTTTAAAATGGGGCTGTGGCAAGGATGTCATTATGTCACTGCTGACACAGAGAGGTTCAGTATTCCTGACATGATGGGGATGATAATCAGAGTGGGATATTAATTATTTTGGTCTTATAGTCAAAAAGTCTGCTGGATAACTCAAATGTACCAGCCGGAACTTTTTTCTTCCAGTTTTAATGAAACATCAAATTGGCAAATATGACAATGATGTAAAAAAAAAAAAAAAAGGTGGTGAAACATAACTTTTCTGGTTCCCAAGTTTGCCAACTTGTGCAGAATTTAGGAGGATTTATTGGCAAAAAATTGAATATCATATTCATTACTATGTTTTCATTAGTTTATAATCACCTGAAACTAAGTTATGTATTTTCTTTAGCTTAGAATGAGCCGTTTATATCTACATCGGGAGCAGGTCCTCTTCTCGGAGTCCGTCATGTTGCTCCACCATGTTTCTACAGTAGCCCAGAACGGACAAACCAAACACTGGCTTTAGTGAGAACCTTTCACATTTTTACATTATCTGAAGGACACGTTAGTTCTCCAACACGCTTGTGAAACTGCGGTAACGTGAGCAGCAGAGCGCAAAACCGTGGTACCGTCTGACTTCCGTTGCTTCTAAAGTAGTGGTATTATGGTAAAGATGACCTCTGAGCGAGGCGAGCAGCATTAACATGGTTTTTCACTTGTGCACACCGCAGTCTTGATAAGGGAGGAGTGAGCAGAGGGGTACTCAGTTGGTTGCAATGTGAAACCACACCACTAGATGCCGCCAAATCCTACACACTGTACCTTTAAAGTCCTGCATTCAAAACCTTACTTGAAGAACCAGTGTGTAACATTTAGGGGGATCTAATGGCAGAAATGGAATATAATATTAATAAGTATTTTACATTTTTTTCTCATAAACTTGCCACTTTAATGTCAGAGAACATCCAAGTTTTTTTTCTCATAAGTATATGACTTTATAATCTCGCACATTTGTGAGTTTTTTCCTGTAAATTTGCCACTTCAATCTGTGAGAATATCAGAGTTTTTTTCTCGAAAATTTAGGACTTAAATCTCCGAACGTTTTTTGTCGGAATATTACCCCCCTTCCACGGCTCCATAATTATTATTTTTTTTTACCTACAATGGCCCACATCGTAAATGACAAAAAATGATGAGTAAAAAATAGCACATTCTGTGGGGAAGTAGTGCCAGCTGTGCTCACCACTTGGTTGGGTGAAACCAGTTGCCAAATAGGAAAACTCAGTCAGCACACAGCAGTCCAGCAATTCATCAGAAGTTGTCAGTTTAAGCTTTTATCATTCATTTTATCACGCGCTCTGTTGACAATGATGCAGTAGTCATAATGAAATGTCGATTTGAGAGACCTGACGATTCGACTGGAGATTCTCTGACTGATTATTTTAATTTCATGCCTGCACGGCGAAATCTGACTACAAAGTCGACTGTGTGAAATGCATCACTCGTGGAATAATCTAATAATATCCAGATGAAAATGATAACCTGCGTCTTTCATCACTGCTGTAGCTCTCCCTTGCCCTTAGTTGAGATGGATCTCAGCATCCCAGAACCTCCCACAGTTGTCTCAGCTGCTCGAGCAGCTCTCGGGTCCAAGAGTGGATTTGGCAGCATTACAATAGCAGGGCAGACGTCCAAAATTCTCTGAGCCTGTTGTAGCTCCTCCCCTCCTCCTTTCACTTTTACTGTCCTTTCCTCCCACCTCCTACTCACTTTCCCCCTACAGCCTACCTCCGTCCATCTCCTCTAGTCTTTGTCTTTCCTTTAGGGATCCACGGATACAACTTCTTATCTCCAGATACCGATATCCCAACTCTGCTGATACAGATCCAGTGCTATTTAGCCCAAATCTAAAGTCTGTTTTCCTCAGTTTATGCAACTAATTTAAATAACTTTTTTTATGTTAATGATGCCAGAGATTGCTGCAGTGCTAAAAACGTGTTGGCATTCCAACGTGACTGAATGAATGTAGCGGATTGTGGAAACGCTGAATTTGATAATGACATTGACAAAGAAACTATTTGATGTGGTTCGGCAACGTATTCTCATATAATATATATAAAATTCCTATGATATCTTGCAAAACGTTATGCCTCATTTTTTGTGCGTTTTCCTGAGAATGTCCAGCAACACACAACACTCAATTTCCACTCATTTCATAAATACAAACCTTTCAAAATAAACTTCCGTCTTCACAGGAAACAACTTGGTTAGGTTAGGCAACAAAACTACTTAGTAAAAGATTGTGGTTTGAGTTACAATACCTACAAATAAATCAACGTTGACTTCTGGTTTCACACGCGGTAAGAGGCCTCCTGGGTTCACAATTACGTGGATTACATGCAAATTGATTTTGTGGTATATATACAAATTACAGTGCATTACTTTTCGTAGGTATAGCTACCAACGATGTATGAGAACAGCCTGGGATCGGTCACACCATGACCAATAAAAGGTCAGTAGTAGTAGTAGTAGTAAGTCATTTATCAAAAGGAAAAAGCAAAACATTTGCATTTTCAGATTTCCAAATGTGAGCATTTGCAAATTTTCTCTGCTTTATGTATTTGGACAAGACCTTTGAAGTATAGGGCTTTCAATTGATTAAAACATTTAATCGTGATTAATCACATGATTGTCCATAGTCCAGAAACCCTCACAGGTACTGCATTTAGCATAAAAAATATGCTCAAATCATAACAAGGCAAACTCATTGCCCCAAACTGCATGTGATTATCATAAAGTGGGCGATTCTGTAAAGGGGAGACTCGTGGGTACCCATAGAACCCATTTTCATTCACATATCTTGAGGTCAGAGGTCAAGGGGACCCCTTTGAAAATTGCCATGACAGTTTTTCCTTGCCAAAATTTAGCACGAGTTTGGAGCGTTATTCAGCCTCCTTCACAACAAGCTAGTATGACATGTTTTTTCTAGTTTAATATGATGCCAGTATCGTCACTCTAGCTTTAAATTTGAGCTCACTGAAACGTAAAAATCGCAAGTTTTGTTAATGCATCAAAGCAATTAGTGGCATTAAAACTTGTGTTAACGCTCATTATCGCGTTAACTTTGACAGCCCTAGTTTGAAGATGTCAAATGAGGAGCATTTTTCACTGTTTTGACATTTTTTAGACAAAACAATTAGTTGAATAATCGTAAAAATAACCAGCAGATTAATGGACAATGAAAATACTTATTAAATGCAGCCATAACACTGATATTGAGTATTGAATCAGTGCATCCATACTTCACTTTGTTTCAAACTCTTCTTCTTAAATCCAGCCGTCTCTCCCTCTAAGCGTATTCCCACTTTCTTCTCTACTTTTCTCTCATTATCCCATTTCCTTTCCTGCTCTAATTACTTCCCCTGTCCTCCAAACTCATCCTACTTAAGTGCTGTGCTGCATGGAAGTGCTGGCCCACAGAAAACATGAAATTCAGATTTCAACTGGCAACTTCCAGCTTTGTTGGTGGGATGATGATGAACGGTTGGCTCATCCAGGCGGCCCCCCTACGGTTTTTAAATTAACTCATTGCAGCTGCTTTAATTTATTGTGTTTTCAGTGAAAGTCATTAGAAAGCAAAAGGAAAAACTAATTATTAATGCGGTCTGCCTTTACCACTTCACACAAATGCATTGTTGATGGTACGGGTTTCCGTTAATCCAATATACATGGTGCTCTGACTAAACAAATGAGAGCCTGCTTTGTTAAAAGCTCGCCCATGTGGTAATCAGGGCTTAATTACAAAATAAAACCACCACCCACAAAGTGTGACACCTCCTTTTAGTAAAAGACTGGTTGCCTGGGTGTTTTTCTTGGTCTCCTCAGCAAATGGGATTTTTTAGGATTTTGCTCATTAGCTGTCCTCCAGGGAGCCTGAGGATCTTGAAGCCAGTTCACTTTCTCTCAGCTTTGAAGCTCGTGACGATGCATCAGCCGTGCAGGTGAAGAGGACAGTGAAGAAAGATGAGGTGAAGCGATAGGAGGGATGATGATCTCGCTGCCCTGAAAACCTCCGGCTCTTCCTTTTTGTCTCTTCCCGGTGGCAAGTGGAGCATCTGGCGGAGCTAAGCTTTCCCGGGCTCCTCTTCCATATATCTCTTTCTCTTTCTTTCTCTCTCTTGGTTTGTGTCGGGCTCTGACAAAGGCAAGCTGGCAGCCAAATCCAGTGAAGCAGAACACCATGCTCAGATGTAAGACTATTCGTTTTAGCAGGAGCAAGTCGGGGGAAGCAGTCTCTCCTTTTCTGCTTCTCTGGTCAATTTCGTATGGGGTGTCAACGTAATAGCAGCATCAGGGTAATGGATAAAGATGTTAACCTGGGAGAAAAATGATGTTTGCTGGCTTGGAAAGCACGAACATCCACAGAAATCAGAAATCTTTGAAAGTCAACACAAATCCAAGCAGTGATAGATGAATTATTCCCCGTAGTAGCGGAGGATGAAAGGAAGCTCGTGTTAAATATTCAGAGCGTGTCACTGGTTTGTTTTCAGATGCCCTGCCCTGTGAATCAACTCCGAGTCTGATGGAAACGTTGCAGATGATTAGTCGTCATCTGTATTTAAAAAGGAGGCATATCATCAACCAAGCGCTGCCCGGTGGCCGAGGGAACAATCACGACTGGATATTGGTTCACATTCAGGTTGGACACCTAATCACAAACTTGATAGGACTCTGTCAGGTAACTGGAGCTGTAATTTTGCACTCCAGTGATTTCAGAAAAGCACTTTGATATAAATGTTTCAAAGCTGAAACAGACAGCTTATCTGATCAGCAGCCGCCTTTTATGATAAATTACGTACAAGGTAAGGTCAAAATAATGGGACCATCCAAATGTCAACGTTAAGTCTCCCCCAGAGTGACGGATGGGGTTTCTATTCTAGAGTGGCTTCATTTCCTGGCAAGTTATCTGCTCCCGGGGAGCTGGATTAATTGTAGTCATTTCTTATACAACACTTTGTGCTGAATATTCTCCTTCTGGGATGCTGCTCCTTCACATGATGACTGCTCCACTGTGATTATCAAGCAGTCGGAGGAGAACAAAAGAAAGAGAGAAAATGGGTCTCAATTTGCTGGTTACATTTAGTGGATGGTTTTAATCTTAAAAACCACAAAGAGAAATGTTTTAGCAAATAAAGCTCAACTGGAAATATTTGATTCTTGTCGTCTAAGAATCAGCTCTTTAGGTACCACACCATATAATTCCTGTTTTCTAAACAAGCGACAGGGCTTTTTTTCTGTAAAGGCTCCTTGGCTCTGGAATAGTCTGCCGGAGGCCGTCAGACAGACTGAGTCTGTTGTAGGCTTGCCGCGGTAGTCTGCGTTACACGGTGTTACACGGTGTTTGGGCATATGGCGATTACATTACTTGCCCACCGCCCCCAACGTCATTTTGCTTTTGTATAGAAATTAAACCCATTTACTTAATTTTCACGTATCAGCACCATGTTATCAACACATAGTCGGACGATAGATGCTACAAACTGAAAGTGAAAGTAGCAGAGTCAGATTTCACACACGGGACGAGAGAGAGTTGACAGACAAGAGCGACAGGTAGAAAGCGCATATTTGGCAATATTTAGGATTTAAACCCAATGCTGTAAGGTAACCATAACATTAAATCGCCGTGCGGAGGACGGATTGTTCACATCTGGCTTGTGCAACTCAGCGGTGCCGGATGGAAACCTGCGGCCCTGCAGCGAAAGCTCGACCAGACACACTTTAAAGCCATCCAACTTTAAAGATCAAAGTAAGCGCTCTGCATATATTGAGCGTCATCTTTTCTTGTAAAATGTCCGTTGTCATCGCGTAACACCGGTGTTGTCACAAGTTTATTTAACGGTGGAAAATGTCCTCACTGTGCCGTTTGTATTTAACCTGTTTTTTCTGTCTTAATCCGTTTCCTGAGTTTAAATTGTGTTTAAACTTGTTTCTATTTTAATCTTGTTCTATTTCAGTATATATGCACATATGTCCCTATGCTTGTACTGTATATGTATATTTATGTCTTTGTGAAGCACTTTGGTGCAAACCTATTTGCTATAAACTAAGGAAAATTAGATTTTGTGAATAATATTTTTTATTTTATTTAAAAAGATGACGGTAAAGTTTTGTATACATTGCATCTATGGTGGAATATTGATCATATGACAGATCAATGTGTTATAAGGAGAACAGAAACAGCCTCAGGCACCGCTCTGATGAAGGCAAGATAGCTGAAAACGTTTGGTGAATAAAGCATGGCGCACTGCAGAAGAGTTTTAATTTTGATGGACTTGCACTGAAGCTCACACTGGTCTGCACCCCGCTGTGTGTACTCTCTCAAAGTGCACAGAAAATGTTCATTTTGTTTTCAAAACTGAAAGCAACCACTTTCCCTTTGATTCATGGGGGGGAACAGTGTCGTAAGACTACAGCTTTTTTCTTTTGCTGTATTTATTTTTTTATTTTTGCAATATATTAGCACTGTATCACTGCCATTCACTCACTGTAATGTGTATTTCTCTATTCAAAGTATCATTACTCTGTGGGGAACCTGGCATGGACCATAAGATTACAGCTAAGCGGCGGCAATGTGTGAGACTCAATGTAGCCGCAAATGCAAGAGCCGTGTAAGAGGCCACATGACAATAATTAAGACGTGGTTAAGTCCGAAACAAGCATGAAAAGATGCACAAGAAACTACACAATTCTGGCTATGGATAAGAAGTAGCAGTCAAGTTACCGATCCGTGGAGCAAATGTGATAAAAAATTTAGATTTGATGTGCATCGACGCGAGGAATAGGACAGTGAATGATCTGGAAAAATATTTAATTTTAATCGGGAGATAGGTGTATCGTCCCAGCCCTAATTGTTATCTGTTTATCTGTGTTACATTATTGACAGAATTACACAGGAATAAAGGTATCAGAAGGTTTGAAATGCACACATTGTTGTCAGTCTTTCTACAGTTGTCATATTTATGCCACATAATTCACCTCACATACTTGAAAATGTATCAGGGACTGCAATTTTAACAAATCATTGTAATTTGATCTGATGATAGTGTTTTTCCTCCAATCAACAACAGTGTAATCAAGCAATTGGCAAGACGCTGAGCGCAGCAGCCTCTCATCATTGGCGGTTCTTCTGGCTCGCACAATTTTTTACTCAAAGTAAACAACACATTGCTCTTTTTTTTTTGGAAGAAATCACTAAATGTTTTTTTTGGGTTTTTTTCAATAATAACAGGGAAACTAAAATCATGTTTTTCCCCCTCCTGTGGCTTTCCGGACGGCGTTTTCTTTTTCTTTGCTGTACATTTACACAACAACTGGCTGGGAGTGAGCATGTTAGCTGTTGTATGATTCAGTGACCTTCCCGTCGTAAGACAGCCAACTTTACAGATAATAGAGTTGAATGCAGCAGAGTGACAGAATGTTATGCGAGGGAGAATCTGTTGATTCAGATGCAAATGTCTATTCAGGGTGGAGGTCAAACCTGGCACAGTATTCACAGCAGAGCCACAACAGGAAAGAAAATGCTAACTGCACAGAGGAGGCAGCCTTCCGCCAAAATTACTGACAGGTCTCTCTCTCCGTGTTTCCAGGACAATTCTGCCGCTTTATCTCGCCTAAGGCTCAGAGGAGACTCAGACTGACACATCCCAGCTGCTTCTCTGCACTAGCTGCAGACAAAATAACAAACTGCCAACCAGCGGAGATGTGCGAAGGGATGCATACTGTGCCCTTAAGGATTTATGCCCTGGTCTCTTTGAAGTGTTGCTGCAGTCTCTGTAATTGTCTGGCCTTTGTGGACTAATTGCTTGTCTGCTGCACCGTGGCATACTGCAATTGCTGAAAGGAGGACTCACTTAAAAAAATAAATAAAGGGGGTGCTGTCTTCAAGAGCTGCTAGTTTGAAATAGAGACATCATGGGCTGTGTGGTGTACCTGAAAATGCCAAAAGAACATATAGCACTACACCACTCAAATGTATGTCACACAACACACAAACATGGAAACACAAGCAAGACGGTATGGAACCAACTACAACTACTAACACTGCTATCAGTAGCACTACAGCTATTCTAAGTAGCACAACAGCAGCTGCTGCCACTACTACTATATAATATTTCATAAATCGGGCCATATAGAACAACTACCCGACCGTTTTAAATAGCCATATATCAGCCTGCATTTAAACAACAAGAAAACACAAGAAACAAATGCTATGATCCAAGTTACAACAGCAACAGATTTTTTTTTTGGGGGGGGGGATGTCTCTTGATTCTGTTTAAAGACCGTATTTCTGCAGAGTTGCAGATAAAGATCAGGCTACACTAATATTATTAGTATTATATTATATGTAGAAATAGATTCCAGTGGTAGCTATGTAGGGTTGTTTCCGACTCGTGTGATCCAAACATTTCCAATAATTTGGAGCGTTGTAAGTCCAAAAGTAAAAATCTTTTGAAAAAAGATGTAATGATAAGATGCAATTATTTCCAAAATTTGTGTTGTTTTTATGTTCAATGTTTTTATCTAATGAAATATTCGGTTTCAATCCATATTTGGTGGTGTTTAGCCTTTCAAAAACAACTTTTTCACTGCAGTCAAAAAACACAAGGGAGGCACCTAGTCTAGTAGCAATCAAATGAAAACTGCCAAGTTATATCCATTAAAGAAAGTTGATTTAACATTAAGAAAAGGATATCCCATTTAATCCAATGAATCACTTTATTCAAATTGAAAAAAGTTGTTTAAGGATCTTTTTCTTTTTAGGGTGATGTCGTAATACAATATTACGACATTGACAGACATTGCTTCATTCGAAAATCTGAATGTTGATTAAAATACAATGCAGCTTTTTTTCTTTTTTTGGAGCAAGCAGTGAGCGATTTTGAGTGGAGCGGGATGATATATAATAATATAATCTCTACTACAACTGCCACTACTGGTACTAATGCTATTATTATGCCTTTACTCCTACAACTATCACCTTTACCACCACCGCTAGTACTACCACTACTACAGTACTACCATTGCCACTACATCTGAATTAAAATATATTATCTTAACTCAAGGAACTTTATTGTCAACTACTGTCAAATATTATCTTTATACACTTTACAAAACCCACGTTATAAAGTGCTTCACCAGGGCAGTAAAATAAAACAGACATGTCATAAAATTAAACATTATTTAAAAGAAATAAAAAGATAGTTTAAGGAAATTCAAATTCAAATAAAATCAGGAAAGGCTCTCCCATAAAACTATATTTGAAGAAGGGATTTAAAAGAGTTTCAGCTGACCTGATTTACTACTCATTATAATAATAACAGTCATGACTAATCACCATCATAACCATATTTTTTCACTTTACAAAGTTACTGTTGAAATAAAATGGTAAAACATGTAGAAACCAAACATAAGAATCACCCCTGCACTCCTGACTGCATTAGTACTCGCATCTTGTTCGGGCCAACTCAGCAAAATGGCAAGAGCTTGATTGGACCATATATGAACTGACATGTCACATTATTTCCAACACTCTTCTATCTGTCAGATGCCGACTGTCGACACTACAGCGTGTGACTTTTCTGATAAGGTTGCCATGACATTTTCCAGATGGCGGCTGAAAAATGTCGGAAACAAAAGGCTGGTTAAATGGATTCCATCCTTTGCTGCAGGCTTGATGCTGTCTTATCGACAGGCTAATTCCCCGAAGGAATAGGATGTGCCGGGGGAAGAGACTAATGGAACAAACGGAGAGTTGTATTCCCCAGACGCCCTATCCGAGTCTGAACTCGCCTGCTTATGAACTGCAGCGCTGCACAGCTCCGACTGGCTCGCTCTATCTTTTGCTTTGCATCGTTTGCCACCTTGGGGCTGGGTTGAAAGGTCAAATCCACATCAGATTTGTCTTTATGATGTTTTAAAATCGCAGCACTATTCTCTCCACCTCGCGAAAGATAAAGATAAGGCGTTTCTGCTGGAGAGAGATGCACCGAGGCGCAGCATGTCGAGCCGGACTGACAATGACACATGACAATGACTACTCTTTTGGAGCTCAGACTCCTGGTGAGATTGGCTCCACAGTGACAACACAGCAGTATAAATAACTCCAGCAGTGGATTAGACATAGGGAGCTCATAACTGGCTGCTCATACCATTTAGACTGAAGCAAATAAACAAAAGGCAGCAAGTGACACGTCCAACAGCTATTGGACCGTTGACGTAGAGGACTCCTGAGGCCACATGCTGAACTCTCTGAATAAGTAGTTCAAATGTCGAGCAACACAACATGTATATCAGCTAAAACAAAAATAGCAATCATTTATAAATGGTAAATTGATAGTTATGAAATTATAATTAACTAGAAGTGCACTATACATAGCAACGATCTGCTATAAAGAAATTACAGACCGCAGAACAACGTGATTGACCAATCAGAATCGAGTATTCAACACAGCCGTGTAATAAAGGTAGTTAATACTTTGTAAGTGGTTCATAATTGGTTTCTGGTCCATCTATCTATGTAATGTTTATAGATGTTTTACAAATGATTACTTAAAGATTTACAAATCATTTGTTAATCATTAATGAATACTTAATATAACATATAAAATGTTACAATGTGTGCAATAATAAACTGATAATAAATACTTTACTCATGTAATCAGAATGTAATTGTTATCGTCTCCTATCAGCTATGATACAATATATAATTTATAAGGAAATTATTTCATATTACACAAACTAATGATAAAATAACAGAAATTAAAGCATTACTGATAATTTGTAAACATTATTAATTATCATGTCATTGTTTGTAAATAGTTAAATAACTATTAACTATGTTTAATTAACTATCAATTTACCATTTATAAATGATGATTATTATAAAGTGTTATCAAGATGTTTCTCCCTCTACCTATCTGCACTTCTTCTCAGATACAATTTGTCTTTAATTCAACATCACACTAATGAAGAGAAGATTTAAAGGCCAGCTGGTGCTGTTCCACAACAGTGGGACCTTTGGCAGCGGGAGCAATTTTAGCGTGTCATCGATGATACAAACAGGGTGTGGCGTCTGCCGAGCTCTTCATTTATGACATGAGCGGCGCTGCAGTTGTAATCAAGGCTCACCAACAAAACTCAATCTAGACCCCATCATAAAACAACTGCTGCTGACAACGGCACCATCGAAACCAAGGCCGCTAAGAAGATTCCCAAACCGCGATCACACTTACGTTTGATTCACTGAAAGAGAAAAGCGATAAATCCAAGCTTAATGTTCACTCCCTGCAGAATCTAAATTGATATCATAGAGTAGTTTACTCAATGGTTACTGTGAGCTTGTACTGAGTTCAAAATGCTCTTTTAAATTTACAAAATTAACATTTGAACTTTTTCAACTCAAAAGAAATTGCTTCTTCTGTCTGTATTTGGGTAATTACACCAAAAATGTAGACAGCAATTTTGTGGTCACTGCTTCAAGCAGATAAATGTATCTGTCCATCTTCATTTTCGCCTTTTCTTCGGTTGATTTTTAATTTGCTGTATGTCAGTGATTATAATTAAGATGTCTTTTAACTTAATGACTCTTACGGTGAACAATCTCTTTGGGATATTCTCTTTGTATTTCATATTTAAATGATGCTACAACTGATGATTCAATTACTGTAATGTGAAGCACCGTAAAGAATGAGCACCCTCTGAACGTCACACGTTTTATTTCTGAACCAACACGTTGCTTCACACATGAAGCAACACAAGAGTCTGTGTGATGGGATGAAAAGTGAAACCTGCTGGAGGATAATCTCTGGACATGGTGGAGCTGATGAGGGCGTCTTTGTGTGGAGGAGACAAAGATGTCCTGCAGGACGCCACGGTGAGCGGAAACATCAAAGCGCTGAGGATCAAGTAATCCCAATCAATAGATTTCCTGGGTGAGAAATGTGCCGGAGATAGAGGAGGATACACATATAGCCGGAGAGAGAGAGAGCGAGAGAGAGAGAGATCCAACATAAAGAAGTGCATGTGGATGTGGATGCATGAACATTTTGTCTCACACTGTCAGGAAAACACTGTTGGTATAAATGTATCTTCCCTAAAATACATTATATTTAGGCTCATCAATGTCTCAGCAAACCTGGAGAGAGATGCAGCGTGTGTGCTTTTCTTATTGTCAACATTTCCATGAAAAGACCAAAACCAGCAAAGCAGCAAATAGTCTGTCTCTCAATACTTAAAAAAAACGGGTAACAAACATATATTTAGTTTTTGTAAAGGCTCAGTAATTTCCCAAAACATTACTCAAACTAAGGCTGCAACTAAAAAATATTTCCATTCTCAACTTATCATTTTCACAATTAATTGATTCATTCTTTTTTTTCTATAAAATGTCGGAAAATGTGAAAAATTACGCCCTGAAATTGCTTGTTTTGTGGAACAAGCTGTCCAAAACCCAAATACATTCTATTTAACAATCACGTAACAAAATAAAGCAGCAAATCTTCACATTTCTGAAGCTAAAACCTGCAAATTTTTGCTTAAAAAAGGGGACTTAAATGATTAATCACTATTATTAGATTCAGGCAGTCATTTTCTGTTGATCGACTTATCAATTATGCAATTTGTTCAATTAATCAAACTGCTTCAGTTCTAACTCAAAGAAAAGTAAACTGTGAATCATGCACGATATGGATTTTTTGGACGTTAGATACCTGCTTCTCAGAGCCGATACGATAACAGATAATTTCCCATTTTTGTATTTTAAAAAGAAGTTCATAACCTGTAGTTTATTATGGACACCTGATCAACTCTTAGAAATGTCTTCTCTAACAAAACACTTCCGGGGTGTTTTCCATTATAAATCTTTATTTTCTGTTTCCACTTCTCTGTTCTCAACCTTTACAAATTATTTCGAAGCAGAGAGAGAGATTTTTAAGCTGCTCCTACCTGGATGTCGCCTTTTGATGTGTGACTGACTGGTCATTAAATATCTAGTTAGCCTCGAGACAACGGCCAATTGCCATTCAAATCTCTCTGTGGTGCTCGACGGTGCAGAGAAATCCGTCTCCGCCTTTTTCACCATAAACATTTCAAGCAACTTATTCCAAGTGACAATGAAAAAGGATTTTTTTGGATGCTGCACACATTTCATCCAGGACTCAATTTAGTACCGCTGTAAACAAACAAGCCAAGAAGTATACAATTTAGTACAAGATGCTGCACTTCTATTGTTGGCATTTCGTGGAGCTCAGCTACAGGTGACTTCTTCCAAATGAATTGGCAGCGATACTGTACCTGTTTCTGTTAAATTAAATGGTCAGCTCAAGCACCACGAACATTTTACTGCTGAAGCTTTGGCTTTAGGTAAATTTGGAAGTTAAGAACCGCTAAATTAACGTGTCCATCTCCAACTTCCTTCCTCACAAAAGGACACGTATTGTACAAAGCAGGAGACAGGCCGTGTTATTCACTTAACTGGGTTGTTGCTGCATTTAGCACGCACATTAATGCTTCATTAACATTAACCCACGCTTACGGAAACCATCTTTTTTACGTTTCAGAGCACGTGTTGTGGTCTTGCAGTATATTGCAACCAGAGCTCTGTAATCAATATAATACATTATTGTCTTCAGTTTGATATTCTGATATCACCTCGTCTGTTTCTACTTGGCACAAGTCAGACACCTGGGATGAGTTCAAAAAGAAATATATTGATTTTGCACTTTTAGCTGCAAGAAAATGTAAAACACTATATTGCAAATCTCAATATCCACCTACACAATACATCATCTAGTAAATGAAATCTAAAGTTATATCCCTCTTGACTGAATATATTATAACATCAGATGTAAAAAAGTTTGGCTTCCAGACAGGAATGAATATCTGATTTGTGCAATGCTGTACATAAAGTATGTATGTGTGAATGAACAATGTTTTCAATTTCCTTTGTGTTGAATGTTACTATTGTGTTATGATTAGAGCTACAACGTTTAGTCGATCGACAGAAAATTAACCGGCAACTATTTTGATAATCAAATAATTGTTTTGTTTTAAGTAGGGCTGTCAAAGTTAACATAATAAACACGTTAACGCAAATTCGTCTTAACGCCCGAAATTTCTGTAACGCTTTAATGCAATTTACAATCTTTAGCTCGGTTTTAAAGCTAAAGTGAAGATACTGGCATCGTATGAAACTAGAAAACCTAAGGAATCCATTGGTACCAACCATGTCATACTAGCTTGTTGCGAAGGAGGCTTAATAATGCTCCAAAGATACGCTAAATTTTGGCGAGGAAAAACGGCCATTTTCAAAGGGGTGCCTTGACCTCTGACCTCAAGATATGTGAATGAAAATGGGTTCTATGGGTACCCACGAGTCTCCCCTTTACAGACATGCCCACTTTACGATAATCACATGCAGTTTGGGGCAAGTCATAGTCAAGTCTGCCCAAATATAGCTTTTACAGCTCATAATTTAAGTTTTGCTGTATTGAGGTGCTAAGGCACCAACTACGGTGGTTGCTGTTGTTAATAATGTGATAATTGACTCAAAATGATGTGTTATGTTTGACAGATGTGCCTCTGGAGATTGATGTGGGTTTTTTTTTCTTCTCTTTTCCGATGCTCAGCTGAACAGTGTTACATTTTAAAATTGTTATTATCCTTTTTCTGTCCTTCTTTTGTTAAATGGAAAATGGAAAATTCGATAAAACACATTCGAAAAGTGAAATGAATGATGAAAATAATTGTTGTGGTTGCAGTCCTAGTCGTGCTAATTGTTTTGAGTACCACTCGGTGGGTTTTGGAGGAGCAGGAGGAAGGATGGTATGTTTGTGTTTAGAAAAATGTTCTTAAAGCTCCTCAGGTACAAAACATACAGTACAATACAGATGACCAATGCATTTCTACTGTACACCATGTACAAACATGTCGCCATAGCAACCTGGCAGCTATGTGCGGCGACCGGTACTTGCATTATATATAGATTTGGAAAACGTGGATTTCCTGCACTGCAGCTTCAAACATCTATACGGCATCGTGGTTATGATGGGGCTGTCACACAACAGCAGCAGACCCCCCTGACCTTGGCAGAGTCAGGTCGGTGCTCTTATCTATTGAGCTACACATGTAATAAAACCCTTAATCCTGGCAGTGTTAGTGTATCGCTCTGCCCACTGAGCTTCGGAGGACATGGGATACCTGAACCTGGAAGCACTGAAACATCTCAGTAAGCAGAAAGTGGTGTAGCAGAAAGTAAGGAGACCAAGGACAAAAAATAAATGGAATACAACACAAAACAACACCAGAGGGAAAATCTCTTTGCTCCACCGGAGAAATCAGAGCCGAGGTGCCCTTGTGGTTTAAAGATACTGCGCTGTAATTAGATAGTCACGGGTTAAATCCCATCAGCGGCCAACACATCCATCGACAGCCATTTGTCCTGTTAAAACGTCTTTACTACTCTCCCGCTTGTTACATTTTGCATGCACAGAGCGCCCAGGCTATCGACCATACTCTGGTTAAGGTCTAATGTGGATTAAGCTATTTAAAAAGAGCCCATCTCACCCTGATTGAGTATCCCAGAATAGCTTAACATAATATTGCATAAGCCTGTCACCTCTAGCCTCTATATTTCACTAAGCAGATGGCTTTCAATACCAAAAGAAATAATTATCCCAAGAGTAATTTGTGCAATCTTCTCTAAATAACCTGACAAATAGGCGTGCTAATGCAAATTCAGAAATGAGCACTCTACCAAATGCTGGGACATTTGCCTTTGGTGGATAAATCAATAAGGGTCACCCACCGTGCTCGGCGGCTCCGAGAGACATTTTTAATGCCGTGGTGATACACGGTCTCTGGACTTTTGTTCCCTGCTAAATATCGCGGACCATTTCTGACCACAAGCCAATTAAATCAAAGCAGAACGACAAAATGTGTCAAACAGGCTCATAAATTGGCTGTCTGTTACTCTCTCGCTCTGCACAGAGCCACTACTCTCTGACATATTCTTTTATGAAAAGTGTATATTAATTGTTTTGGCTGATCCATTTTTTGTTTTTTTTGGCAGTTATTTCTAGGTTCACCAGGCCCCCGACAGCCGAGCCAGAAAGTTGTTTCTTTTGTACATGGTAAAAGGCTGTTTTATTTCCTATGTTGACATCAATAATGTTTTGAACTAGATACCGAATGGAAATGACTGATTCATTGACTAATAATTTCAACACTACTGTATGAAGGTCTGTGTCTTCTACTCTCTGTGAAACACTGATGACTCTCATCCGGTGTCTTCTGGCCCACATGTGGCACATTTCCTTTGCCAAAGCACAGCAATGTTATTCTGAGTGTTCACTTTGATATCTGACCACTATACCTACCTATACATTTAGGTAATGGTCTGGCTGTCTGAGATGTCAGTTGCTATGACATGCTGCCACTCATTCTGTCTGTCTTATTGCTGTCAGGACATAACCACAGCTAAGAGTTTTTTTTTTTTTTTTTCAGCTTTGCAGTCAGATTGTTTATCCTCCATTTGTTCTACAAAGCTGATTAAAATGCATAACAACATTTGGCGTGGACATTTCATTAACCATGTGTGCATAAACACAACATTTTTAGCATCACTGTGACTTCAGAAAAGAAAAACTGTGTGCAGCTCAGAGTTCAGATGGTTATGCAACGGTTATGTAATCAACCTTCATCTACCCACAGGGTCATAAACGAAGCCTCGGGAAGTCTGAGCCTTCAAGAATTTATAGCTTAAACTCTGGTTGGGGTTAGCTGAAGTCAGCTCTATACATACTGTATCTCCAAAAGTCTATAAGAGTATTCATATAATGCACTGTATGATGATGTAATATTTTTTTGTCTTACCTATTGTTGCTGTCGTGATTCAATGTTGTCTTTTTATGTGTTGGATGCTGCTATTTGACCCTGTCTTGGCTAGGTCTCACTCTTAAAAGAGGTTTTAATCTAAATGTGACTTTCTAGTTAAATAAAGGTTTTGAATGAATATATTAATTGTAATAATTTGGTTCAATGCATCCACCAAATGTCTTACTTGTGTATTTTATGTTTTTGATCATTGCAGTAGCAGCTATATGGAGCAACGTTTTTACAGAAAACATATTCACACATCTCAATCTCACTGAATCCTGTTGGTTCCTGAAGTGCAGCTTATACTTAAACATTGATCCACAAAGGTGCCGGTGAGGATGTACAGTATCACTGTGTGCAGTATAGGAATCTGTATATACATACTGAGAATGTATGTTGAATGCTTTCTTTCCACACAGCAGTGGGGTTTGCGTAGATTAAAGTGTTATTGGTAACCGAGGGAGAACACCAGTAGTGGTGATAAAAATTGGAGAAGAGCAATAACAACAACGGCTGTGGGGAGAGATCGACGACAGCGGCTGAGGGGACGCCGAGATTTAGAGAGCCATTTGATTGCTTATAAAACTGAAGATCTCCAAGGCAACAAAACGAACTGTGTAATATTTTAGACTAATTGCAGATGGTTGCACACTGGGGTTTTGTGGGTTTTAAAGTATTAAATTAATATGGCCAGAAGGCATGTACACACCGCAGAGCCGAGAGCCACTGCTGCAGCAACTGTATAACCTTTAGTTCATACGAGCCTGCCAACACTTGTTTCTGCAGAAAGTATACCGCGGTCATTAGTGTGTATGATGACACCAACTTTACTTTTGATAACAACAAAAAAAAAAAAGCTAAAAATAAACTGTTGAAGGTTTAACGCAACCTGTTCCCTGCGAGGACTACAGGGGTACTTTCACACTCAGATCCCTCCCTGACCTCATCAACCTGCCCCAACACCATCATTCATCAATGTAGTCATTAAAAGTAATGACCTCTGCAGATCTGCTTCACTGTTTAATGGCCAGCACTCCTCACAGAGAACTTGGTTAAAGGTATTGTTTACAGATGAAGAAAAAGACTGTCAGGGTAATGAATTTTTACACTATCAACTCCCCCTACTTTTTGTGTTTGGAGTGTAATACTGATATATGGATGCTGCCGCAGAGATAATGATACAGGGCCAAAATGGGCTCACATATTGTTGTGGTATGTTATTGCTGATGTGCGGATAAAATAAACATGAATTATAATACAAATTATGAGCTCCGTGAGCATGTGTAACGGAAGCTGATGTGTCAAATGTACGGCAAGAAAGGAGCAAATTATTACCTGAAGCCACAGTGAAACCTGTACAGCTAACCCCTAAGACAAAATATCTGCCTACACTGTGTGGCTTAATGAGGCAAAACACCATTAGCATGGCGAGAAACACACAAATAAATTACTCAACCACTAGCGACTTCATTAACAGTAAACTGATTGAAGTGTCTATGGATAACTCAACGTTTCACAACCCTTTCCACTGTGGTAATATCGCCGTCTCTACATAAAACACATAAAGATGCGGTAATATGTGTGAAGGCACTCGGAAATCCAATTAGTCCTGCGATGCAATTTTGCAGTGTGGAATTCTTCTCACAGAGACGTGCCATGTAAATGAGATTTTTTGCATCTTGACGAGATGAGAGAGTGCGGTTTGGTCCTAATGATGGTGTAATGCTCAAGGTTACTAACCTGCTTATAGGGCAGAGGGGAAGTACAAAAGTCGGAAGACACTTCTGAGAAAAGTCTAAAGTTAATTAGTCACTGATCATGTCATTATCTTTTTGATGAGACAGACAGATTTTTAATGATACAAAGTCAAATTGTTCTTGATGTTTGAGCATCAATGGCTAGTGGAGTAGAGCCGCAACAATTCACTGATTAATCTATTAGTTGTCAACTATTAAATTCATTACATCTTGGGCTTTGGGAAACGCTGATCAACATTTTTCACCATATTCTGACGTTTTATAGACGAAACAACTAATCGATTAATCAAGACAATAGTTGACCGATTAATCTACGATGAAAATAATCGTTAGTTGCAGCCCTATAGTGGAGAAAAAAAAAGTGGGCCTTTTTGTTTGGCGACATCTAGTGGTGTGGTTGCAGATTGCAACCAACTGAGTACCCCTCTGCTCACTCCTCCCTTTCCAAGACTGCGGTAATGTGATGTGCTGAGCGCAAAACTTTGGTAACGCCATTCCCCTCGCTCAGAGGCCATCGTCACCATAATAACACTACTTTAGGAGCAACGGAAGTCAGGCGGTGGCTGGCGTTACCGCAGTTTCACAAGCGTCGGAGAACTACGATGGCCTTTAAGTAAAGTAAAAACGTGAAAGTCCCTCTATAGAGCCAGTGTTTGGTTTGTCCATTTTGGGCTACTGTAGAAACATGGCGGAGTAACATGGCGGACGCCGTGAAGAGGACCCGCTCCCTATGTAGATATGAAGGGCTCATTCTAAGCTAACAAAAACACAACGATTCTTAGTTTCAGGTGATCGTGAAGAGGACCCGCTCCCTATGTAGATATGAATATTACATTTCTACTAATAGATCCCCCGAAATGGACCTTTAAGTGCTGTTATGTTTGTGAAAAATAAGTTTTTTTGCGGGATTTTGTTTAATTCTACGTTGTATAATAAAGGATTTAAATTACAATAATATTTTTTATCATTTATAATATTTTTTTAATTATTTTCATTACAGTATTTTACAAAGCATTATGGTCTTTTAAAATAAATGAACACTACACTTGATGAGTAATAGCATCTCATGCATCTTTTTTTTGCGTAATTTTATATCCACTACTGACGCTATTAAATATGACAGCTTGTTTGGCGTTCACTTCCAGGAGAAGTACCTCCACTTCAGAACTATTGAAGTTTTTTATGCTTAGTCCCATGCTCCACGCTCTTAAAACTTTCATTTGGGCATTCTTGACTTAATTCTCTCAACTTTTCTTTTTAATTTCTTTGTGTGCACACGGCCCTGCAGTCTCAGGCCCTTTTATGGGGTCTACTTGTGTCTAGAAGGTAACACGCAAATTGCAAAACTCTTGCAAGATGGTTAAGGTTAGACATTGAACTCAAATAGTTAAGGTTAGGCGTTGACCTTGAATGGTTAAGGTTAGGATAGGTCGTCAGGCAGCAAGTCTTTTTGCAATTTAGGGGTTACCTTCTAGACACAACCCTTTTATGGGGATTGGCGGGGCGTTTACCTGCTACTTAGGATAAACTGGCACATGCCTTCAATTTACGAGGACAATGAGATTCCGGAGATTACGAACAATTCTGCGGTTTAAGAACACGTCGTGAATCTGATGTAGACTTTTCTTAAAACCCAAGAAAAAGTCTTCTTAAAAAACAAGAAGAAACTTGAGAAGAAACTTGGGAAGATATTGGTGAATAAGGCCCATTGTTTCCTTCTCCCTGCTCTCAGACGAGTCATCGTGATTTTGGAAACAATGCTTTATGATTAACAGTTGATAAAACACGTAAAATGAGCTTGGATCCTGCTGAGTTCTAATCAAAATGTTCATTTCACTGAAATGAACATGCTCTTGTTCAATTGGTAATGTTTATTTTGTTCATTTATTGCCTGATGACAAACCTCACCTTTGTGTTGATGAACAACCAGTGAAGAAATAAACACATGGAAGACACCTTCTCACAAACAGTGCCACTCATTGTTTGTATTAAACAAAAGGAATGTGTGTTGTGGTTATCAAACCACAGTCATTCCCTCCATAATTATGGCAGGAACAGATGATTGGTTTGTGACCCATAGGTATGCAGTAAACATCAATTTCTTGCAGCATTCTTATTATAAAAACAGAAACTTAACCTCATGTAAACAGAAATTTGACCTTACTCCACACAGTGTTTTGAGCAATGAATAATCATTCGGCATGGTAAATTTGATCATGGTCTCTGTTTTTGAAACAGCAGTTCAAAGCCATCTGTTGTCACAGGCAATATGACTTTGTAATTGCCACCATCTAAAGTAGAGAATTCTTTGGAGGCCTACACAGGCATGGAAGTTATAATGATTCTTCCTCTGTTGGCGTGTGATCCAGGAAAACTGTATTCAAAGAAGAGTACAGAGTCCCCAGCGATACTTCGCTCAGCGTGTTTCACCAGATAGCCAAACAGATGGACGAAGCACTGCAAGGATTAAATAAAGCCCCCGACATTAAAGTTAAGTTCACTTCTATTTACTTGAAGTTCTCGGTCCACATGTTGAATAAAATGGAAAATGTCTTACAAAGACCTACAGTGTTTCACTGACAGACTCAATTTTCTAGATATTCTTTCTTGCCATCCCGTTTGCTGAAACGTCTAAAAAAAAAAGAGGCAGTGGCGTAACGTCATATGGACTCGCAGGAGTCTAGGAAGACGTGGACAGTATGGCTTGTCCATTTTGCAGAGAGAATTGAAGGTAAGCTAGCTACGTTTTATAGGGGTGTAACGATACGTTTCTACAACAATACGATAAGATTGCCATGGTTCCGATACGATACGATTCAATGATTTGAAATCGATACAGTAACTTTTTTGGGATTTCCAAATCTAACGAATCAATGTAGGTTATTAAAAGGTTATATTACTGCAGACTCACTGAATTCAAAATGTTGACATATCTTATAAAAATTCATATTTATTGACACTCATTTAACCCGAACCGAATGAAAGACGGGACACAGTTTAGGAGATGAGAGAAACTCAGGAGGGAAAAACAGAGAGACGCTTTGGATGAGACCGACAACACAGCTCAGCATGACGGCAGCAATATACCAGAAATGAACTTGAGGCTTCGTGAAATCAAACCTCTGTTGAACACACAGTGTGGTAAGCACATCTGTATACTCAATGTGACACATCTGGCATGTTCCCTCACACTCCCTGCCAGATGTGTGAATGCACAAATCACAGGCTAGCTGTAACGTAAGCGGAGGAGGAGACGGTGAGAGGCTCCATCTCAATATCCATGACCTTCACAGGCTTTAATTACTGCCTGCTCAGCATTAATGTTTGAGTGCAAGAGGGTGCAGGGGCTTAAAATGCTGAGTGAGGAATCAAAGGACAAGCAGCTGTGTACTGCTCGCTGGTGATATTTCAGACTTCCTTCTTCATTCCTATTTTTAATGTTACAACCCTATACGAATTTCCTTAAAGTCAAGTAGGCATGCAAAATTATATATAAGTATGGATTAGGGGCTCATAAAGTCATTAGGCACTTCCCAACTTTATAGCTGCGGATGTCTACTACAAATCACATTTTATGATTTATGTTCCTATGCAACGTATAGAATCAATACAGGATGTAGAGTGACATTCATATTGTAATAGATAAAAAATAATGGTGTCGAGGTCAAACAGGTGTATGCCAGGGCTGGGCGATGGGACGAATATATCAGCTATCGTCGATAGGCTGAGTACATCATCAGTTGTTTTATTTCGGTGATTTTGTGGCCAACGTTTGTCATTTTATTTTGCTAATTTAATTGTGTGCCTCCAAAGAACGAGAGCTGCTCCTTTTTCCTTTAAAAAAAATTGTTTCTGTTGAGTTTTATGATGCTCTGTCGCTAGAACAGCTGATCGCCCAGCTGGTCGCCCAGCTGAAACTACGGCAATAGTTGTTCATTGTACCAGACCCATCTTATTTTGTACATTTATTAGGGCTGTCAAAGTTAACGCAATAATAACGCGTTAATGCAAATTCGTTTTAACGCCACTACATTTTTTTTCGGACATTTTTTCAGACTTTTTTTTCGGACATCTTTTCAGACTTTTTTTTCAGACTTTTTTTTCGGACATTTTTCAGACTTTTTTTTCCCAGACTTTTCTTTCAGACTTTTTTTTCCAGACTTTTTTTTCAGACTTTTTTCGGAGATTTTTTCAGACTTTTTTTTCGGACATTTTTTCAAACTTTTTTTTCCCAGACTTTTCTTTCAGACTTTTTTTTCCAGACTTTTTTTTCAGACTTTTTTC
>CAKAKR010063891.1:21765-32753 GCA_916700685.1 Adelosebastes latens | reverse complement strand
TCGTACACTAACAATGTTCCATACGGATGACGTTTTTTCGGCGATCGCTGAATAAATACTTCCAGGTCGTGCATAAAATGTACATGTGTCTTCAGTTCGCCCTCTTTCATTCCCAACCAAGCAAGAGACCTCCACGTCATTTGTTCCTGTGTGTTTCCAGTAAATTTGTGAGGTGCGCCCACATTGCCCGGAGGGTAAGCTTCAGTCCCGACTGCAGCTTGAGAGGGGACATGACTAGTAGGGCTGTGTATTGGCAAGAATCTAGCAATACGATACATATCATAATACAGGGGTTACGATTCAATATACTGCAACACAGTAAGCAAGGTGATATATTACGATTTTTTATTTTTTTTTTTAAATCTAATTTTAGGAAAACTGTTATAGTATAAATAACACATCACCATATGCATAAAATCTGAGTAAAAGAAAATTACTTTTTTTATGCAAACAGAACAGTGGGATCTGCCTTTGCATTTATCACAGTCCCTGTAACACCTAACATCATAGCACTACTTTGAGAGGGCACATACAATAAGAGGGTGCATCTCTTTGCAAATGAAATAAACTATTGACTGAGGGTTTTGCATGTACTTCATCAATTTTTAATTGATAGTGTTTTTGAGAAGTAAAGTATCACAAAACATAATATCGCGATATTTGATATTTTCTTACACCCCTAATGACTAGAGCAGCGAAAATGTACATTTCAACTTAATTTATTCTTCTCAAAGTACCGTAGTCTGTATGAAATGATCATTACGCTGTCACACGTTGTTAAATATATCACCCTTTGTTGAATAAATGCTTTTAAACATCAATGCCGTGCACCGACTGCTTGGCACTGCAGCAGCGAGTCTGTCAACACAGACGCTGTTTGCACATAATCGTGTGCACCATTTTGATGTTACAGCAGTGTTATTTAATAAAAGGTCAATAAAGTTAACGTTTATTTCAACAATCGATATTTTGACATTTTAAATTTTCATTAATCGCCGTTGAAATCATGTTCTGTGCTCTGTACGGAACACTGTTAAGCTTAATGATCTTCCTACACAGGTGGAGGTGTTATTTCCCCCACTTTTCTCAAAAACTGTTGGTCCAAAAGACATCAGTCAAAGTGTAGAGTGTCTAATGGATATTCCCCCGGAGAATGAGCACACAAACATGCTTGTCTGGCTCTTAACAAAAGGAGTGCTGCCTGGCGTGGCGTAGAAGGGCGAAAAGTGTACAGAACATCGTTCTACGTTACGTGATATATTCCATATTTCTACTGTCTGTGTCTGGTACCACTGACTCAGTGTTTACAAGTCTAAAGTATTCTACATAGATTTCAGAAGTGGCAGAAAAAAAAAAGTGGGTGGCAGGTAGAAACGTACAGTGAGGGAAAAAAATAAATTCAGACCCTGATTTGCATATAGCTGTTGCATCATGTGTCATAAAATTAAACATGGTGCATTTAAGGACATCACCTCTGCTTTTACCCCTTAGTCCCACACGCCGTCTCAAAAACCAAGTTTGGCAGGTCTGCACAATGTCTGCGTCCTCAGCTGAGAAAGTTTCAGAAACTTTAAGAACTGTGTTCCCTCTTAAATGCGTTTTCCACACTCCAAACAAGTCAAGCAGTCTCAGGGGAGCTAAACACTGGTTTAGAGGCTCCCATTCAATTCTTTTGTTTTTGTTCTGTGTCATGTTGGGTGGTTCTGGTGGGTGGGGGCAGACTGCTTCATCCTTAGTTGACAGAGGCCTTATGAATTGAGCTCCCATGAGAATGAGAGAGAATGTCCCTAATGCCACAAAGTAAAATCTAAACTTTGACTGTCAACTTTAAGTTGACACTATGGCTTACCATTTCTTAATAACCCTTTGAAACGGAGGCTGTTCTGCTCATCCACTGGTACCAACCATGTCATACTAGTTTGATGTAAAGAATATTTTGGTGAGGAAAAACTGGCATGGCCATTTTCAAAGGGGTCCCTTGACCTCTGACCTCCAGATATGTGAATGTAAATGGGTTCTATGGGTACCCACGAGTCTCCCCTTTACAGACATGCCCATTTTATGATAACCAAATGCAGTTTGGGGGCAAGTAATAGTCAAGTCAGCACACTGACACACTGACGGCTGTTGTTGCCTGTTGGGCTGCAGTTTGCCATGTTATGATTTGAGCATATCTTTTATGCTAAATGCAGTACCTGTGAGGGTTTCTGGACAATATCTGTCATTGTTTTGTGTTGTTAATTGATTTCCAATAATAAATATATACATATACGTTTGCATAAAGCAGCATATTAGCCCACTACCATGTTGATAAGAGTATTAAATACTTGACAAATCTCCCTTTATGGTACATTTTGAACAGATAAACAGATTAATTTGCGATTAATCATGATTAAATATTTTGATCGATTGACAGCCCTAGGATATACACATCATATTTAAGAAGAACCCACTTTATCATATCCCACACTTTGTGTTTCCTTTGAGTGCTTGTCTATGTTGCATTCATGTTGGTGGGAGTCTGTGTGGACTCACCTATCCAGCACTCCAGTCGGGCGCAGGGGGAGGTCTTGACCACATCAGGAGGGTCCACTCCCACGTTGAGACACAACACAAGCGCTACACTCACAGTCTTCATCTGCGGGAGAAGGCACAGAACACAACATCATCCTCACATCGCTCATCAATGCTCAAATCGAGACTCGTTCTTAATACCACATTAAATCATCCGAGAAACTGGACCATGCACACATGCTTGTATTCAGTAAAGCACATTCTGCTGCTGCTGGCCACTGAAGCTCCAGTGGAGCGGCGAAGGTTAAGTGTCTCGCCCAGGGGACACTCAACAGTAGTTTCTGAGAAAGGACTTATTTTCTTCCCTTCCACATTTTCTCAATCTGTTCCAGAGATCCCATTATGTGTAATATTGAGGCTGGTGCCACTCCATCAAGGAACCTCACCTGCACCAGCACTATTATTTTCAAATTACCACACGTTTCTTAACCTTTCTCTGTCTAAAATAAATATAAATTACATTTATAATTAAATGAAATGGCCATTATGAAAGGCAAACTCTATGTAGAAAGAAAGAGCTGACAGCAGCAGCAGCAGCAGAAACGCACCTGAAACGCAGCTGGTGTGAACACCAACACGTGACGCAGCCACCACGCGACGCAGCCTCGCTCCTGGCGTTCCCAGTGTGGATGAGGCGTAACACTGGTAACACCGACTACCGCAACAAGCCTACTGCTGATCACACCAAAAGCCCGTCTTAAGATAAATAAATGGGAGAGTAGAATCAAAACGGACTGAAACCAGACAAAGTAATGACCCACGACACAGAATATCACTGGGACAGGAAGTGAAGGGGAAAGAGAAACAGGCCATCTGAAATAGAACAACCATTGATCCGAGGGTCATGTGGCAAGCCCTGACACCACACACACACACACAGAGAGAGAGACTTGATCAGGCAACACAGGTCCCCCAGTGCAAATTACACATTGTAGTAACACTGAGCCATCACTTCATCTTCAATGGCAGCACCTCAGAAACACTGTTCTTTGTGCATCATAGCAGACGTCAGCCTTTGAGACACCTCATAAACCCCCCCCCCACCCCCCATATGACCAGGGATTAACCCATGTTGACTGGTTTGGTTTTAATTGACAGAAGAAGGGTTGAAAAAAGATCAGATAACCCTGGTCCAACCCTGGTAATTGGTGTGAAAGAGGTATTTGAGAATCAAAGCCCTATAGCGTTTACTCTGGGACAGATGGCGCTTGAACTTCACGAGGCCCTGTATGCCCCCTTGGCTCCAATTAGCCGCAGGTCAGCTACATGCTTTCTTGCAGCTCCCTGGTTACAGTTTTGCTGAAATCAGGTCAAATCAAGGAATCTGGAATATAAAAAAAGGCTCCAGGCAACAAATTGAATTGCTATAACAGTAATAAAATATAACTGTTAAGAAAAGCTAAACAGAGAAATGATTCTGCTGAAAGATTCAGGAATAGGTTCATTATTGTAAGAAACACAAGGGCACAAAACAATAAGATGCAACCTGAAATGAGGGGGAAACCCCACAGACACAATTTGACAACAAGACTAAAGGTCTTTGCACACCAAGTCTGTGTAAAAATACATACAACCTCACGTTGTGTCAATCATGTTCACACACGGACTCCAAAACTTTCGTCAGTCATTAAAGTTTTCGGAATAGGTACGATTTTCTGCTTTTTTTTCCGCAACTGTCAAAAGGCAAAAGCGGGTTGTTTGACCACTCGGAGCCATCGACCGTGCAAACGTCGTCATCATCCAAAATGGCATGATTTGCACAAACCCTACAATACAGAATACAGAGATGCGGAATTTAAAGATAGATTGTGGCAGGTGATTGCAGAACCGCTTGGAATCGGGGATGGTTGCAAAACAAAAGATGTAGGAAAGATTAGACAGTAGTGATTTTGCTGAGATATTTCACAGGATAAGTGAAATATAAGAAGGCACGAGAGGCAAAGTCAGGGGATCACCAAAGTTGGTTGGAATCATGCTCTATACATTCATGTCTATACAAATTTCAAAGGCAATCCATCCAATAGTTTTTGAGGTGTGTTGGTGGACCAAGCGACAGACCAACATAGCCATCCCTAGAGCCACGCTGCCAACATGGCTGAAAATTCAAACGTATATATTCTCTGTCCATAAATCAAGGCTGGATGATCTCAATACTGGGTTTCAGAAATGAAAAAAACTGTATTCGCACTAGAGCTGCACATTAATCAAAAGGCCTACTGCAATCTTCAAATCGCTGGATGAGGAGAAAATCTCAATTTTTGTTAAAGGTGAAATGTGTGTCAAAATACCATTTTAAATTAAATATTGTCATGCTACACATCATATTCTACAAACTTAACAAAACATCTTTGTTCGGTACAGATCTCCGCAAAAATCACACCATAATCATTTTAATATGTTTTCAGTGAAAATGATAATAAAGATACCCTATCATACCCTCTAGTATCGCTAATTATATCGCAATTGCAAAATCAGCCAAAATAATCGCAATTACATATTTTTTCAAGACCTTGCAGCCCTAATACTCACAGTTTGTACCTTTCACAGGTATTGTCATGTTAGATACTGTCTCTTCGTGTAATGTAGACCTATAGAGCATACGTCCAGTGGGTTTCGTGACATCCTATGGCTGAGCAATGCCAGGAGGGCTGTTGTTGTGAAGGTAATTAAGGTGCCCTCTGCTTTCCTACCGACAGAGTAAAAGGTCAGTGTGCTAGTGGGACTCGGTAGGACAGGACGAGACATGCACATAGATCTGCACATACACTGCATCGCTTCATTCGTCATTTTCACCTGACCTCCTCACCCCTCGCCCTTTTCCCGCCTGCATGGTGTACATCATGAACTCATCCTATTAAATGGGAACTGCACAAGTTCTCTGCTTGGGTACACAACTACTGCCCTGGTTACTGTGCAAAAGGAAACTAAGGTGACAGCTCCATCACAGAGCTTACACTGCTTACAGTGGCGCGATATTCCCAAACAACGCTAACAGTCTACTGTCATGCTAGCAGCTCTGTGAGGCTGTACTTAGGCACAGCAGTGCTTTGAGCTAAATGCTAATGTTGACATGCTAACATGCTCAGAATGACAGTGTTAACAAGTGGATGTTTAGCAGGTATCATGTTTACCATGTTCACCATCTTAGTTAAGTGTGTTAGCAAGCTAACATTTGCTAATTAGCACCGAACATAAAGTGCAGTAGAGTATGAGCCAAATTAAAAGTTGATCTAATGATGGCGCTAGATGAAAAGTCAGGGGATCACCAAAGTTATTGCAGTTCGTCCTGAGGGGAACATGAATGTCTGTACCAAATATCATGGTAATCCATCCAATACATGAGATATTTCAGTGTGGACCACAGTGGTGGACTGACAACTGACAAGAGACCAAGATTGCCATCTTTAAAACGATGCCGCTTGCATTCTTACAGTGGGTGGACAAAATAGCTCAAACAGCTGATGAAAAGTGATGAAAATGATTTTCGAGCAGTTGTTGATTTGCACTAGCTGTATGTACTTTAACAAAGGCCTGAGAATCCCTGTTTATACATCTGAAGCCAAGCAGATAGGTCAAAGATGTTTTGCCAAAAATAGACCAAGAAGCCAGTGAGAGGCATTTATCGTTGAGGTGGAATAAAGAAACCAATGAGGGCCAACGCAAGACATGCACCTGCAAAGCAAGTGAACTGGACCAATGAGCAATATAAATATGTCATATGGCCATATAATCAATTCAACCCTCACATCAAGGCAAAGCAAGAGGATGCCTCAGACACATGTGTCTGCTGCGAACTTCTGGATCTTTAAATCCAATGATTGCTCAAGAGTTGTTTCATGAACACTAGAAAGAGGCTAAAGGCCAACATTGGCCTGCCCAGTCACCACATCTAAAACTCAGTGAGGTTTCATGTGACGTACTATAAAGATTTTCACTTCCTTTATCCTAAGAATGATCTAATGTCCTCTGAACTACAGCTCAGGAACTCAGTGACAGGAAATTCAATGTAGACTGAAGTTGTTTGGAAGTCAAAGGGTGGCCCTACTGCTTATTAAGCACTTGATAATATACATATTAGGGCTAGTCAATCCATTAAAGTATTTAATCGCGATTAATCACATTTTTTATCTGTTCAAAATTAACCTTAAAGGGAGATTTGTCATGTATTTAATACTCTAATCAACATGGGAGTGGACAAATATGCTGCTTTATGTAAATATATGTATATATTTATTATTGGAAATCAGTTACCAACTCAAAACAATGACAGATATTGTCCAGAAACCCTCACAGGTACTGCATTTAGCATAACAATATATGCTCAAATCATAACATGGCAAACTGCAGCCCAACAGGCAACAACAGCTGTCAGTGTGTCAGTGTGCTGACTAAAAATCACAATTTTCGTTAATGAAATTAAACTTACATTAATGAAATGTATAAAGAAAGTAGTGGCGTTAAAACAAATTTTTGCATTAACGCATTGTTATCACGTTAACTTTGACAGCCCTAATTTATTCATTTCTCCATCTCACTTGTTAAAGTTAGATCCAATGACTACACCTTATTGCAAGGAATGTATTCCATCTTAGTTCAAGGCAGACGTGTGAGCTCCTTACACAATACACAAGTGTATCTGCCATTTGAATAAATACGCAATGTGCTTGTAAGTGTGCCTGTTCTCTGTAAGCTCTGTAGGGGCTTCAAAATATCTACTCCAACATCCTGGGAAAAAGACATTTATATCTAAAAGATATACTATAAAGACACAGACTTGAGTGGGAAGAACGAACCAGGGCAGGTTTGCCCTTTAAAATACAACAGCTGAAATGACAGCACACTTTGGAGACGCATTAAACCAAAGACCAGAGGAAAGACGTTACTGTTATGACAGGTAAAATGTCAAAGAAAACTGTTGACTCTCTAGAGGAGATGGTAAGCTATCATATCTTTTTTTTTTTTTTAAGTCAATATTTTTTACTTACAATACACAAAAGCTACAGAAAAATATAGTGAGACTTGTGACCTGAGGTAGTGAGGAAAAGAGAATACACTCATGGCACCACAGTGGTACCATGTTGGTGTTGAGCATTATTACAATTAAGTGGCTCAAGATGGCGGGGCAATTAACATCCCAATATAAACAGCCCTGATGAAATTATTTGTTTCCGTCCGGCATCCAACGCAAGCAATTTAGAAATCCATTTGATATTCATTTGCATGAGAATAATGCAGATGGATGAGGGACAGTGTTTTTCTGTTCCAGCTCATCATCGCGGTGCAACGTGGCATTCGAGTGTGACGGCACACAGATGTGGGCCACATTATTCTCATTGATTTATCTGCTTGTTTATTCCGCATATTCCCTTCACCTACACACACACACACACACACACACACACACACTGGGAACAAAAACAGGGAAAACAAAAACAAGTCGTTCATTTATCAACCAGGTTTGGAAAATGCTGGCTGGCTACGAGGTGGTAAATAACAATGTGCATGGCCTACAGCAATGAATTAGTTCCTACCCTGGGGGAAACTGTCAGACCTTAGACCTTTCTCATATGGCTGTGTGTAGTTCCCATTAAAGTCAAATAAACATTATTGAAAGCAGGCGGCACTAGACTGGTCCATGTAAACTGCTCTTTAAAACTAGGGGTTTTCCTGCATAGAAAATTACGAGGCGGCCGCCATCCATCAAATTCCGTCTCCACAGAACTCTGACAGGTGTCTTCATCAAAAACAGTATTTTCTAACAAGCGTTGCACTTGGTGGATTTCTGTCATTTGTAACTGCAATTGCGATATTATGCCGCCTAGAGGGTCTGAGGTCCAATTAAGACAGTCTCATAAAATCCTGGATGGTACCACCAGGAAAAATCCTGTTTAAAGCTACTACAATGAACTTTCATTTTGTCTTGATTTGGGCGGTCCCTGTGGACAAAAGCGGTAGTGATTCCAAGCACCAGAGGCTCTTTGGAAAACCATCCATTTTACAGCAGGGTCTGACAGTCTGCCCCGCGCAGTCCTAATTCTGGTTCTCTCACCAGCAGAGGGGAATCGGACCCCATGACAAGCATTAAGAATAACTATATAGAAATAGCCAATCTTCTCGCTGATGGTCTTGTTTGCTTATGTAGGTCATATAGAGGCATCAGTGTTAAATTGAGACTGTTCCATAACCAGTTAAGAGTTCCTTGTAGTAACTTTAACTGTGAGATCAGCTGGCCAATGTGGCAACTAGGGTTGTCAAAGGTAACGCGTCAACACAAATTTGTTTTAACGCCACTCATTTCTAAACCCATTAACGCAACTGATCATTCAAAGGTTGTAGTTGGCTCAGTTTTAAAGCTAGAAAGGAATCCATTGGTACCAACCATGTCATACTAGCTTGTTGTGAAGGAGGTCACATAACTCTCCAAACTTACGCTAAATTTTGGCGAGGAAAAACTTTCATGGCCATTTTCAAAGGGGTCCCTTGACCTCTGACCTCCAGATGTGTGAATGTAAATGGGTTCTATGGGTACCCACGAGTCTCCCCTTTACAGACATGCCCACTTTATGATAATCACGTGCAGTTTGGCGCAAGTCATAGTCAAGTCAGCACACTGACACACTGACAGCTGTTGTTGCCTGTTGGGCTGCAGTTTGCCATGTTATGATTTGAGCATATTGTTTTATGCTAAATACAGTACCTGTGAGGGTTTCTGGACAATATCTGTCATTGTTTTGTGTTGTTAATTGATTTTTAATAATAAATATATACATACATTTGCACAAAGCAGCATATTTGCCCACTCCCATGTTGATAAGAGTATTAAATATTTGACAAATCTCACTTTAAGTTACATTTTAAATAGATTAATTTGCGAGTAATCACGATTAACTACGGACAATCATAAGATTAATCCCTATTCAATATTTTAATCGATTAGTTGATAGATTAATCAGCAATGAAATTATCAACTGCAGCCCTAGAAAAGGCACACCGAGACGATAGGACTGTAATCAAAAGCAAGAGGAATGTTAAAGACAGTGATAAGAAGAGGGAGTAGAAGGAGAGCAAAGCGAGGGTTCCCACTGTGAACAAAGCACCTTTTGACCCCCGTGTCTATTAATCAAATGGGCTGTTAGCATTACTCAGAGGAAAGCCTAAACAAAATTTGATTTTAAAACAGGTCTGCTGGATTTCCAATAATCAATTAATCTGTGTGAGGAGAAGAAAGAAGGTAGAGGAGGAGGAGAGAAAAAGGAGAGCATTAGAAGAATGAAGGAGTATGTGCTTTAACAACACTTTGCTCTTTCACACAGTCTGTCCCTTTGCTGTGATAAAAAAAAGTAATGGAACTGAAAGAGAGAATGAGACAGACTGGGGACAAGGAGGGAGACATGTATGTATGTGCATGTGTGTGTGTGTGTGTGTGTGTGTGTGTGTGTGTGTACATGTCTTCCTGTTTGGGCCTGTGCATATAATTGGTCGCCATCCTCCACTCATTAATAACTGCACGGGACTCCGGGGGACTTTTCAGCCTTTTCCCTCAACGCCCTCTTAAGACTCCCATAATGCCCCCAGAACCGCTCGCTGCATCGATCAATAGCCCCTGATTATTCCATTTGTTAGGCCCGCAATAAATGAAGGTTATTAAAATGGTGGAGAGCATCGATTTCCTCTGGGTGTGCCGTAGGTAGCTGGCAGCAACGGGTCAGGTATTGGACGCTCCAGCTGACAGAAACAACCTGAAAGAGTGTTTTTTGCATATCTAAAAAAAAAATGGTAATTGGAATATTTTGCCAAAGAGGATGAATGCAAGTTCCAGAGTCATCAGCAGGAGTTTAATTAAGGGTTCAGTGTGCTCAACGAGGGTGCTGTAAGTTATCGGTACAATGTTAACGTCCTTTTTGTAAAATAATTAGGGAACTGGTCGTCATAACTTTCTTTAGTTGTGAACAAATATGATTAATTAATAAATGAATAAATGTAATTAATAATTCAGATGTACTTCGCTTTGGAAAAAAGTATCTGCTAAATGAAATTGTAGAATTAATGGGACATTACTTAAAACATTTCTGAATCAGCTCTTTTAGGGCAAACAATTCCAGAAGAATTAAATGTTCAGTTGAAGGCTATGATATGTGTAAATAATAAAATAGTCATTTAACTAGTAATAATAATGGTCCAAAAATGTAAAATTGCATAGTTTTAAGTCAAAAACCTTCAAGTTTTCTTACAGGAGGATCCAAACCCAATATCTCCTACAGTAGACATTCTATAATATATCATAGTGAGATACTACACATAACACAGGAAAGCTCTTTAGGTATTAACACTATACACAAACACACCACCTTAACCCTATAGTGTTCCAGTGTGAATATTATTGGAGTATTATAGGCCTACTAGAGAAGATCATA